>JADDOH010005779.1:0-72181 GCA_016648135.1 Agrypnia vestita | reverse complement strand
CATATGTAAAATATCATTACATTCTGATAAGTCTATCTGCCTCCGGATTGATGACGATTTTTCGTTTTTTTTCGAAATATGTTCTCATCAGGATTCCAAACCAATACACGTAACTTTCTTCAAGCATAGACAGTGTATATCGTGATTGCGAGTATGAGGAGTTAGTGAATTCAGTGTGGGAGAGTCGTGGAACACCTAAGGTGTACGTGCGTCCTGTTCACGTATTTAGTCAATGTCAGTATAGCTCTGGCCGCAATTACTCGAGGTTGTGTCGGGCTCGCTTTCCTTATTTCTAGTATGGTTCGTATACGTCAAAAGCAGATATGTCCGTTGTTTGGTGATTCAAGTGATATTAAAGTAATATTTTACCAACCTATGAAGATATTATAAAGTTCTGAGTGGAATTGGCAAACGATAAAACGTGATAATGAAACTAATAATGAACCCACTTTCTTAGGAAATAGAGAATATTGCCGTTGCAAAAATTGAAGAAATATAGTCAAGAGCTTCTATTCCTACTATCCAGAAAAACGACGGAAAGTGACGTTGAAAAGGTATCATCTGAAATTCAACAATCTTTGGAAAACCACCCTCAAATACCAAAGAAAAAATTAGAAGAATTTTGCCGTACCAGTTAAATATTGTTTGACATTTCGTCTTGTAAGTGTAAGAATATTTACGAATGCATTTGCATTTGCTCCAGCATCTGACACATCGAAATGTATAGACCAAGCAATCACCGATTTTATTTTGAAATCAGAAATATCTATGAGGTCTTTGGTAGCTGTTGCATATGATGGAACTAACATGAACGTTGGTAAATATGGAGGTGTCATACATCTGCTTGAAAACAGAGTAGGTAAACCGTTGCAGTGGATTATCCGCTTACTTCATATGAATGAAGTACCGTTTCGGCACTTATTTCTACATGTTGATGATGGCCCAAAACATTTTCAGAGAGAATCGGTAAAGATCTAGAAGTATGTGAAAAAAGGCCCATTGTTCGATTTCAACAGAGTTACCCGAGTTTTATGTTCAAGCACTGACCAAACATATTTTTATATGTTTGGTCAGTGCTAATACCTTATATCTTATATTTATTCTGAATAGTCTCAGCGATTTCAACAGGCATGTTTCCTAAGGATTTAGTTAACAAATCGCCAGGCAAAATGTCTCACGCCCGATAGCTAACTCATCCTAATCGAATTCTGCGTTTGTATGTTTTAATGGAATCTCCTTCTAAAAACTTAGTAATTCTTGCTACGTATGTTGTCAAGGCTTACGCCCCAACATGGTTTGCTATAAAAATTCACCCTTCCTATAAAGATGGAGCACGGCACCTGTTCAAACTCATCACTGCAACAGGATATTTGTCCACAGAACTGAAAGCCATAAAAGAATCTGTAATTCAATGAAACAGTTACTTACCACACCCTGAAAATTTATTAATCGCAATGCTGACTGACATGTTTCAACTACCTACTATAAAATTGGATGCATCGTCTTACACAGATCTCATTGACTGGCAGGAGAATACATCCGATCCATCGATATTGAAATGCATACCTGACAAAAATATCCAACTGTTTGTCGTTCAAAAGCAGAAAGAGAACTTTCATTACTACGCCTGCCATACCGCAAGAAAGCCGTTGAAAGAGCAGTCAAGACTGTGACAGAAACTTCAGACACATTGTGCAAAAAATCTGAGAGAGAAGGCTTCATAAAAAAACAAATATTATCTCGGAATGCCATGCCGAAATTCGATAATATGAAGGATTTTTCGGCTGTTTCAAACTTTATAAAAAATAATAATATTAGGTCCTTACATATGAAATTGGCGTTTTGCCGTACTAGCAAATTTGATCTCAAATATCTTCTCTTTGGTTAGGAATTCCAAATCCAAATTTATACAGCTATTTACTCATGTATTTGTGTTTTGAAAATTATAATTCATTTGTTTTTTCCTCAATTGTTTTTTTGGACGTGGACGGCCGGAGACCAAAGTTGATAATGAAGAATTGAAGGCTATTGTGGAAGCGGATCCATCGCAAACTACATCCGAGTTAGCTACAGGCTGCGGTGTTAGTGATAAAACTGTTTTAATCCACTTGAAGCAAATTGGTAAGGTGAAAAAGCTTGAAAGGTGGGTACCTCACGAATTGAGTGAAGCAAATCAACAAACGCGCGTTGACTGCTGCGTTGCATTACTCAACCGGCACAATAATGAAGGGATTTTAAATCGAATCATTACCTGTGATGAAAAGTGGATCCTGTACGATAATCGGAAGCGCTCATCGCAATGGCTGAACCCTGCCGAACCAGCCAAACCATGCCCCAAGCGAAAATTGACTCCAAAAAAGTTACTTGTGAGCGTTTGGTGGACTAGTGCTGGTGTCGTTCACTACAGCTTTCTTAAATCTGGCCAGACGATTACGGCAGATGTCTATTGTCAGCAACTGCAAACCATGATGGAAAAGCTAGCTGCTAAACAACCGAGGCTGGTTAATCGCTCTAGGCCACTGCTGCTTCATGATAACGCTAGACCACACACTGCACAACAGACGGCTACCAAATTAGAGGAGCTTCAATTGGAATGTCTAAGACATCCACCGTACTCTCCGGACCTTGCCCCAACAGATTACCATTTTTTTCGAAATTTGGATAACTTCTTGCAAAGGAAAAATTCAACTCCGATGGGGCAGTCCAAACCGCCTTCAAAGATTTTATTGATTCCCGTCCGAATGGTTTTTTTAGTAAAGGGATCGATGAACTACCTATGAGATGGCAAAAGTGCATAGATAGCAATGGTACATACTTTGATTAAATAAATATATTATAATAAAAAAAATCGGCTTTATGCTCCTCCCATACTAAACGCCAATTTCATATGTAAGGACCTAATATTAATGCCATTTTTGTAAACATTTACTTGTAATAAATAAATTTAACTCGTTCAAGTATGATTCGTTATATTATTTAACTTTTTATGCATTTTAAACTTTTTAAATCTTGTTGTAAAGATTTTTTTCCAAAATATGTGTTCTTTAAAGTCAATCCGGAGGCAGAAGATGATATCGCATTGTAATGAAATTTTATAAGTAAGCTAAAAACATAATTTAGCACCCTTTTCATGATGTGCATAATAGAAATCATAAAAAAAAATTCTTCATACAACGGTGGCCCACCCTAATGTACATACTAAACACAAGTAAGTAATTTTATAGATATTAGTGTTAGCGATTAATAGATATACTACTTTTTTTTAAATAGAGATGCGAACACGGAATACGTATCGCATCAATATTCTTACTATTTTCAAACTAAGCTTGTGCTATGAAAATAGGACAAACTTGCTAGTTTGGAGTGAGGTTCGAACCCGCCACCTTTGGATCACGAGGCGAGTGTCCTAACCACAAGACCAACAAGCTACTCAAGCTACATATATATAAAGAGCAGATATTATTTATATGCTTAAATATTTTTCTTTTTAACATATTTTCATGCATTGTATGCTTCAATTCAAATAAATAAAAAATTCATTTAAATATGGAGGAATTAGTCAAACATTCTAGTACATCGTGAAATCTGGTATTTATGTATAAAATTAGTTATTTCTGACTTAGTGAGCTTACGCCACAGAAAGGCGAACTATGCGTGTTGACCAGATATGAAAAACAAGCAACAGACATACGGCGCGAGTGAATACTTACGTGCGAAATTAAGCGGAATAACCTGGCGATATACAAAAAGTGCAGCGATGTTCTAGTGACGTGAATTAGTGCGAACATGTGTGAAATATTTTTTGAAACAATTAGTGTTAATTCAATAACGGTGCTCCGATTTAATTCGTGTACGGTGACTTTGTGTAATTAATTTTTATTTTATTTTAAGTGTTTCATTTGCCTTAAACAGCCACGATTCCATGACAATATTATTACCATGCCGAAATTTCGCATTCGATGAATTAAAATATTAAAATAGATAGAATCGAAAGGTCGATAAGTTTCACATTGTGTTTTAATTATTCAGCAAGGGTTTACTTGTAACTGTTTCGCATATTAAGAAGGTAGTGCATTTACTTATTTTTTATTATACTAGCTGTAACCCATCAAAAATACTTACGTACTTTTACATGTCGGTTTCTAAAGAATAAGTATTCAAAATTTGGGTAAGACCTGTTAACGGTGTAGATTTGTGTAGAAAATGTATCGTGGGGAGAGGGTGGGGTAAAAAAATAATAAATTAAACAAATTAAAGTAAAAAATTACGGACGTTACACGAAGTTACGGACAGACAGACGAAGAAATTATTATTATTGATATTATATCACAATTACTGTATTTGATGTTTTTAGGCGTTGGGAGTGATTTGCACATTTTAGTTTAGTTTAAGGAGGAATACTTACTTACCTACGAAGTGAGAAAAAATGCTATTTTTGAGAATTTTTTAAAGAAAACGTATATAAATAATGCCATTTGTATAATTTCTACATGAAAGTACGTTTTTTTATGAATATATTTAATTATAATAAAATAAATCGTTTTTTATATAAAATTATTTAACATTGGCGGAAGATTCTGTGGTTCTATCGACTGCCGAAAAAATAGGTTCTCACGCGGTGACCACTCTCAATTCACCTGTAATCATCAGAAGAAAAAACAAAAAGATTGTCAAAATTGACACTATGATTTAGTCTTTGACTAAATCATAGTGTCAATTTTGAAAATATAGATTTTTGACAAAATGGCGGGCGTTTGAATTTTAAATAGCCTTTTTTAGGGAAAAATTCGTGTTTATATGACGATAAAAAAATAATTAAAAATATCCTATGACAAAGACTAGATCATTATGTATAAAATAATTATTAGAAATTTCAAATTGATCAGTTCAGTGGTTGTCTAGATAATTTTGTCACCGATTTTCAAAACATGGTTTCGATTAAAACGCGTTTGAAAATCGAGCAATGAATAAATCGCGAAATCTTTCAATTTACATAAAATCATCGATTCCTGGTCCATTATACAAGTCCTCCACCTTACTTAGAATTTCCATATCATCGAGCACTCTTCACAAACATAATAGAAACAGGTTTTACCTTTCTATTATGAAAGAGCCCGACTGGCAGCTACCTGCATGTATCGCGGCGTCGTGCAGCGCGGCGCGTAGTCAACAAAGAGATGCCACTATTATCAGCTATAAAGGTGTCATTTTTTTTTAATTTTTACCAGACATTCTTAACACCTCAATCTTTAAGAAAACGCAACATTTTAAAAATCGATTATTTCGAAATGTCTAGGTAGGTATTCCATCTTAAATAATGCTCGTTAATGAGGCGGATGTGTATTGTACAATTGTACATAAGTTTAACTCATAGAATAAAATGCCTGAAAGAAATAATTATTAAATAAAAAAATGGACCCAACAAATACAAAAAAATACTGGTGATTTTTGTGACAAGCGCCAGGTATGAAATATCGTAACACACATCCAAAATAATAATACCTGCTTGCCGAAAGCATCCCCCCAGGCAGATATTAAAATAAATTATGAATTATTATGATTTTAACCTTTCATCACTTCCGCTCCCTGCGAGTTGAGGTCGTACATCACTCGTCCGCGTGCTGAACATTTAATATTAACCAGTTACGCCGGGCGCCGTGGCACTACCGACGCACGCGCTGTAATTGTACGTATCTCGAAATACCGGACGTTGTAAATGTTTAACTCTATTGTGGTCTACGCAGCAACCTGCGTTTGTCCAAAACCAGGATCTGGAGTGAAAAGGACAGGGGTAGATCGGGACGCCGAATTGTTTATTTAATTCAATTGCTCAAATAAGAAAATATCGTGCGGTTTCAATTTCAGGAATAGAAATGAATAATAAAATCTCTACTGCTTCCCCTACTTGATTATTCTGATGTATGTTATCTGGATGTCAATGCAGAGCATCTCAATAAACTAAAACACCTTCGAAACGTATGTACCTGTTTTATCTTCAACCTCAGAAAATCACATCTCGTCTTTCCGCATTCTTCTTCACTGGCCTACGATCCAACTATTCCATAACATCAATGCTTCTTTACATCAATATCTTTACTTTATAATGTATTTTTCAATCCTCACTCACCTCTGTACCTGAAATCTAATTTCAACTTTCTATCTAATAATAATATATTTGTTTATTTAGAAATATTAACAGATATAAGAAAATGATATATATAAATATATGAGAGTGTAAATAGTTGGCAATTAACCTATTTACTTATATCCTAACATATCTCACAAAGAAATAATTTTGAAGTAGTACATAATAATATAAGAATATTGAAATAAAAAATTAGTTGTAACGGTAGTGAGTAGAACATATAAAATAAATAAAAATTTTAAAGTATACGTATTTCCCAACATTATTTATATCTTGCATTGCCGTAATGAATCAATATTCAGTTATTAATCAAGATTAATTCAATGTTGCGTCGCAGAATTATGTTCACTTGTGATCTTAGGTGCTATAGACACACGATAGATGTCGATGTCGGTGAACAAATCGTTGTAGACTCGGCACATTCTCACTATGGGGGAGCGTAATCCGTAATCCGTAATATATTCCACTCCGTTTAGCTGACAGTACTTCCCTATCCATACCCTTTCATAATACTGAATTCTTCAGTTCTTCATTTGAAGTGCAGTCAGCTAGGCTAGGCTATGGAATCGACTATCACATACCATGACTATCTTCAAAAGTAGACTAAAGCAATTTTATTTTTCCAACCACCTAGTTTAACCCTTCCTCGTCCTCATATATCTCCTATTCGTCTCGTTATCAGCAGTTAGTTTTGTCACTTTATCAATATGTTTCAATTGTTATACTTAATTGTGTTGTTGATTGGAACAAATTGCCAACTGACAATAAACCTGCCACTTTACGAATATATTATTTTTTTATTTTTTATGCAAACACGGAATACGTGCCGTATCAATATTCTTTGAGATGTAAATATCCAGCTGAATGTTACAGCGGCCTGAATTTAAATTGCGATTACCCTTGAAGAAAAATGCTTTCACGGGGATAATAATGTCGTTTAACTCTGGAAGGCTTTTTATATTTTATCCACGCCTTGATTTTTATTAGTTGTTTAAATTAACAAATACATCGTATTATGAAAATGACGGTATTTACCAGCGTGACACAGCCGACTCTTCTAACGTCCTTTCGGTGATTGAGTCGACACAAAGAATCACCGCTATATACACAATCGACAAACAGTAGTCATCTAGGGCAGCCGGATATAGCTGCTTAATGGTTTGCCCCCTAACTTCATTGTTGAGATCACCATGATCCGATAGATATCTCAACACCAAGATTTTTAAATTCCTTCTTCAGCTCTAAAGGTTTGTTTTCAATGACTAGCTTGCATTTCCGGATATTTTGAGATCGGCAGGCTCTTTTCCTTATTAAGTCAATAGAGTACTGTACTTCTTCACTGCCTGGTGAAACTTGTACTGTAGCCTTTACGAGTTGTCATCATCAAAAACATCATCGTCAGCGTAGCAGATGATACTATTATTACTGTCATTGTAGAAAGTTAGAATATACATTGCCGATATTGGCACCACACTTAGCAAATATATTAAAATGATAGAATCCATCCAGCAATTTATAGACAAGGTATAATCTCGTTTATAGAGAAGGTATCAGCAATCAATTTGAATCAAACCGAGACAGATTAATTCACTTTTATCTACTGTCCTTATTTGATCGAAGAATATTCCGCTGATCTTTATCCGTTTTTGATTTATTCCGTTATCTATATGTACAAAATGTTCTTTGCGAAATAAAAATAATAGTTCCTATTAGAATCATCTCAATACACAGTACATATTTTTTTTCAAATTAAGTTAAACGCTTGTGCTTGAAAATAGGGCTTGCTGGTGTCCTGGAATGGGATTAGAACCATTGACCACTGGATCACTAGGCGAGAATCATAATCACTACACCATAATCATATGTGAATATAAAAAGTGAGCGAGAATCAAAACCATGTATGTATATAAACATTGAATAAATAAATAATAAAAAACAGTTTTGAGGTTATACTTTTTTAAACGCATTTAAGGTGAAATTTGAGTATACAACGAAATGCGCTCGCCTCATGCGACGGAAGATTTCACACCATGAAGTTACAAAGTGTAAAGTGTGTATATTTCACAGATTGTCTAAGAGTTTTTAAGAGACCCAGACTGCGAACGTAGTAGGGGTAGGTTGAAATGCGCGTGCGTATTCTGTCCAGCTATATTCCAACGCAAGGTACACAACACAGCACGTGATTTATTTCATGTTTGACAATAAATTAAAACACTCTTGAATGCTAAATTTAGTTTAGAAATAGTAACAACACTTTATATACCGGAACTCTCTCGAAGATAATGTTTCATATAGAGTAGGAGCGAGCGACCGCCAGACTTACGTTGTGGTATCAAACCTGAATTTTTTTCTGTAGATGTACACTATAGTAGGTAAGGAGGTTTGGATATTATGTCATAAGATTCGGATGATTTTGGCAGACAACAAGCAATACAGGTAAATAAAAAAAAGTGTAAGTAAAACGTTTAAATATAAGGTATCCGGTAATATTGTTAAATAGTGGCCCGAATAAAATATATGAAATTCGTATTTGTTACTATAACGTTAATGCAGTGATTAATATGAGTGTATAGTACTGTCCTATTAAATACATACAAAAATCTAGTTTGTTATTTTTAGATTTTATTTACTCGCTTTGTATACCGGTATTACTTTTTATCTACCAAAATCCCCCAAAATCAAATGTCATAATATCCGAACATTACACCCATTGCACATCTGCAGATTAAAATTCTCGTTTGATACTATAACGTAAGTATGGCGGTCGCTGACTCTTCGTCTAATATAATCATATTTTTATTTATCCTGAGGCAACGATAATAATATATACACTGCAGTCTGGCACTGGATTGTAGCCAAATATTAATACTGTCAAGGGATTATGTTTACCTAAATAAATAATTTCCCAGTCCGCTAAAAGTTCGTTGGGCCTGGATATGAAAAGGTATTAAGATACCTCCCCATAACCTGAAGAGAAATATGTTGCAGGGTTGTAATTTCGTGGAAAATTCTGTCATGTTTTAACCACTATTATATTATCCTTAGAAGCGGCTTACAATACATTATTGCACTTTCACAATCCAAAAAAAAAAGAAAAATCTAGATTTTAAAAAGAAAACTTCCATTTTTAGGAAGAATTGATGTAGGAAAATTGAAGCAAAATTCCCACCAATCGATCAGTGTTCAATGAATGTGTCGCGATGTATGTAGATATACTTGTTGCAAGCATGTAAGAAATGTAACAGGTATACAGGAGTAGATACTCACAGTTGGTATATTCTAGTTTATTGCGGATGCAAGATTTACAGAAATGCGATCTATTATTGTTGCCTTTGCTTTTATACCCACACATATCTTATATTAATATTATATATATATATATATATAATTATATATATAATATATAATATATATATATATATATCTATATATATAGATGTATATTTTAAGATATGTGTGGGGTATAAAAGCAAAGGCAACAATAATATACAACAAAATTAAAAAAATATTTTGAATGCAGTCATCCAGGATGACTTATCTAGAATGTATTAAATTCTAGATTCTATGTATTTGACTCTTCGAAAACCACGTTTCCTATAAATTTATAGGCAATGTTTCCAATAAAATATTGAATTCAGTACATTATAAATTAGTAATCCTCGATGACTGCATTCGATTTTTATTTGTATATTGTATATTGTGGTGAGAGGATAGGTACTCCTGAAGACGTTGTGAATGACTCCAGTGACTTCATCGATTTCTTTCAATACCTTTATGTCAAACGACTTTATATAAACCTTTAATATTTAATTTAATTTTTAAATTATAATTTTAATAAAATATGTACATTACAAACAAACTGTTCAAGACATACATATTATGAAAGTATATATATCAGAATAACAATATTTAATGAATTAAAAAAAACTAACCCATAAAAACCATAAAAAAGTTTTTATTATACTCCCATTCTCATTTACTGGTGGAAACTGGTGTCTACCAGATGCGTCGCAGTCTCTTCATACAACTGAGTAAGTTATATGAAAAACCATTAAAAATTTGAAAAATCCAAAATTATACTATAATTAATTTTGGATTTTTCAAACATTTATTGTACCTACCTACAATAAATGTTTTAATGGAAAAAGGATTCCTCAAACAATTTATTACGTTTACGTGTATCATAAACTGTTTATCAGAATATTCTGCCTTATTCTGAAGTAAGCAGATTTGCTATTTTAGTATCTTGACAGTTATTGTATACCATTGTAATGCCGTCAATTTTGTCGTTTTAAGTTTGACGGGTTTGGAATTAATGAATTCCATCAATCAGAAAACTCTAAAACGTAAAAGAACGTTAAGTTATTTACAAATTGTGGATAATTTAACGTTTGTTTACTTTTTAGAGCTTTCTGATTGATTGAATTCATTAATTTCATACCTACCAAACTTGAAACGGCAAAATTGACGGCATTAAAATGTTGTACAATAACTGTCAAGTTATTTTCATTTCGGAAAACGGCCTATTATCGTTGAAAAAATTCAAATCAAGTATTGCTATCTAGGAATTGCTTGGTTTCCATTTTAAATTACACCTATTTCCTTGATGGAACACCGCGATTTTTCATTTTCTTTTGACATCATTCTTTTTCATTTTTATCTGCCGCTGCTTTGAAATGTATAAAGGATACCTCTCCTCCATTTAAACTCTTCCACAATCAAAGGGACTCCGCAATCCGACAGTGAATTCTGAAGTACAAAGCATCACTTGTAATTTGAAATTTATTATGTTTCTTTTGGAAACAAATTCTTTGTATTCCACGCATACTTCTGACAAGTAATCTTCGTAAACATATTTTGTATTATTATTTTTAATAGAATTGCCAAGAGATGGTCGTGCTTTACGTACCTCTTCTTCTTCCCTTCGGTCTCTAATTAGCATTTAACCTACTTGTCGTGAGCGCTCCGCCTCCTCTGTTCGAAACATTTTCTTTTTCTTTTTCCTAGGAAACAATTTTCTTTAAATTGGCATAAAAATATTATATCTACAACATAAGCACAATGGTGACGTGTCCACAATTTGTCTAAAACGTATTATGAATGCAACATTATTTACTTTTAAATTTTTATTTTAAATACCGTCATTTTTGACGGGTTACAGCTACCCGTCAAAAATGACGCTACTTTTAGTCTGCTCCTTTAAGAATTTGTTTGTTTAAAAAAATAATAATAAAAAAAAATTAAAAAAGCAAACAAAGAAATAAGACTAATAATAATAAAAAAGATTTTATAAAATAAATTACGGACTTTACACAAAGACAGGCAGACAGACAAACAGACGGACAGCGAAATTTATTTTAATTAAGAGTAGCTTGTTGGTCTTGTGGTTGGGACTCTCACCACGTGATCCAAAGATCACGGGTTCGAATATCACTCCAGACCAGCAAGTTAGTTCTATTTTCATAGCACAAGCGTTTAGCTTAGTTTGAAAATAGTAAGAATATTGATGTGATACGTATTCCATGTTCGCATCTCTCTCTTTAAAAAAAAAAGGGTATCATCACCGGTTGCGAAATCTATGTATACTATTTCAAGAGAAGGACTACATACTTTGTCTCTAGCATTGTTCCTTTAAATATACGAAGGGTTTGAATTTTGCAAAATATGTATATCTTTCAAAAATTTGATAAGGTGTGAATGTTCCTACGATGGTTAATTGGTGAACGTTGCATTGTGTAGAGTGATCACTTAAGCAAGCTTATATAGATCGATAGCCCTGGGCCATTCCATAAAAAGACTTTCATACACGTTCCTCATATAACTTACTGGCTTCGTCTCTGTCTTCTGTCTCTATTATAATTTATCTTAGATTAAAAATATTTCCCGAAAATGTGGTTTTCTTCTTCTTCTTGTGCCCTTTCCGTTTAATAGACGTCGGGTATCATGTTGGCTATCATGTTGGCTATCATGTTGGCTATCATGTTGGCTATCATGTTGTCTATCATGTTGGCTTTATGTTGGCTATCATGTTGTCTATCACGTTGTCTATCATTACATAAGGTTATACATATCACAATTTTCTGATATTTTATACGTAATACACAATTCCTGATAATTTTAGGAACATATTGAGCAATAATTTTCACAAGAGGAAAATAAAGATTTATTATGGACAAATGTTTCCAGAATAAATATTTACTATTGCAGCATTCTATTAAAAATTTTAGTGATTAATTTCAAAACCTATCAAATTTTCTTTTAACATTTTGAAAGAAAATTATTTAAATCCAAAAAAAAGTTATAAAAAAATAAATAAAGTGATAAATTTTTGCACACCTACAATGAATAAATTAATATACCTCCCTTTTTCCAAGCTATCGGAGATTCTAGCTGAACCATACCCTAGATGAAGTCACTCGGGTAGAATCGATACTCATACTTCCTCAGGTATAAATATTTATATAATCTTTTTTGTATTCTTTTCGGTTCAAAGATCTATTTATGCCACGCTACATCGTAGCTCTAAACTAATATCACGGCTCTAAACTAATATCAAGGCTCTAAACTAATATCATGGCTCTAAACTCAAGACCGCCTCGCACCAATGAACCGAATAGGAGTTCCAATAAGCGAGTACTCAAGAATTTGCTACAAGGACAAAGGATAAAAGCTGGCTAACATAAAGCGCTTCTACATGAGTATGAAATTTCAGTTTACTAGCTCCACTAAGTAAATGCCGAAGACTGGTATTGTATAGGGTGGTTTGATATAAAATATTACAAATTTGGTTGGCACAAAATAAAGAAAAATTGAAGCTGTTGTCACGGGGCTGTAGAAACGAGAAGAATTTACACACAATCAGACTTCCCAACACTGAAAAGTTTGGAAAAAAATGGAAATTACTAGAAGTCTCTAGAATAAATGATGAAACTGTATAGTAACCAGCGACCGCTGGGCATTCGAAAGTTTTCTATAGTGAATAAGCTTGTAAGAAACGGCGAATAAAGTATTCACAAACGTGCGAATATTCTAGAAAACGAGTATAAAGTGTTCCTGAGAATTGGAAGATTCTCGAGTGATGAATGTGAAATAACTCAGAATTACATAATACTGCTCAAAATTATATTCGTATTTGTAATTTGTAAAAACACTAACCGTACACCCTTGAAAAATCACGGAACATGAAACGGTTCGCGCCTTTTCTAAACCCTGGTATGTATAGCAGTATATATAGTAGCAATTCAACGCGTTGGCATTTGAGCGTCCGAGGTTCGCTCCCTACTTCCAGCCGTGTAATTTGGTTTTTTAGCTGTGAATTTGAACGTAATTACACCTTAATTAAATCACACCGCGTAAAATCAGTAATAGCGTAGATTTGAACATTTGTCATTAAACTTCCACATAAATTCTGTGTAAAACCATTGCACGCGATTCCATTTAATTTTGCCTTTATTGCCTGCACTTATCTCACACAGTGAAAAATGTCTTTAGATTGTATATATCTTATTTACTTATTCTAATGTGTCACATTTTTGTATTCTTGTATTGATTTTATCTTACTTACTTAATTTAATCTCTTAATTTTTATAACTTAATCTAATGTTTCTTTGTCTATATCTTACTTATTTAATCTAATGTCTTACACTAACGATTTCATTAATAATAGATATATACATATATGACAATGCCCCCACTTTTAAATACGAGAATAAATTCTCATTTAAAAGTGGGTAAGCGTGTAATATAAATGTGTATTAATTATATTATATTGAATACACTCTTAAGTTTGTACATTTACTAAATAAATTTAATAAAAAAAAATAAAAAATTTCACGGCTCTACCGGATTGGTTTTCACCATACATCACTTAACCGCACATCATTTAACCACACATCGTTTCTACCACACGTCGTTTAACCACAACATTATCAACATCCTGATGATGGACCCTAAAATGTCTGCCAGAAAGGCAGAAAGGCATATCTCAGAAAACTCAAACCAGCAGTTTCTAACACTGTATCTATAGATAACAGATTCAGGCAAATTACCAATTCCCACATCATTATTTGTCCGATGTTTATTGTTCACATATAACGCAAATCTCCTAAAATACTTCCACTTGTTTCTCACCACTCAAAGACGTATGAAGTATGACAATAATAACGATCACCTACAATCGAGTGAGCCATAATTCATCTATTCATCTGTCACAAAAAATAAAAAAAGTATCGTGAAATCCTCTCACGTCTGCCGTGTAGTCACACCCTAACCTCCACTCTTCAAAAGAACGAAGTCAGAAGAACGCAGTGAAATGTATCAGTAGGGATGTACGCCATCCCTTATTATCAAAGACTTACTATTGCTTGCATTAAATTCCTTACTTGGAGATGTAGGATTCACAAAGTGAAGATTTTTTATGGACTGAACAATTCGTGGAGATTAAATTAATCATAAAGTTCTTTTTCAGTTAACTTCACTTTTAGTAATAGGTACTAAATTCTCACAGAACTGCTGTGTAATAATTGTTGAGAATCTAAATTACAAATGGCTTCAAAAACGATGCTGCACACAGTGTACAACATTGCCAGTTTAAAAAATAAAGAATTCTTATGAAAATATATTAAGAAGCGAGGTTATTTTAAAATGTATTTATATATGAATGTATAGAAATATTTTATTCATTATTTAATATTCTTTATTTAATATTTTATATCCTTTATTTAATATTTTATATCCAATAGTGAAGTATATCGATATGTATATTTTCTTAAATCAATTTTTTTTTGCTGGCAAGTAAATTAATTACGTGACGTGAGTGAAGTTATATTTATGCATATCTATACGCAAATGAATTGAAATGAAAATAATCACACCTAATTTTGGTCAACAGTAGCGAAAGGAAAAACTTAAATATTTAAAAATCAAATTTTTAAAATCAATTAAATTTTTTTGACTCTATACGTTGTTAGTAACATGAATAGAGGGATAAAAGAAATAATGCAAGTGGCAGACTTCAAAATTTGTCAAAAAGTGTTAATTGGTGACAGTCGATTACAGACGCAAATGGCCACGCAGCGCCCACCACCATCCAAGAAGCGGCCATCATAGCCAACAACAAGGCCAAACAGCAAGCAAACGATTCATTTGCGACATATCGTAACTATAAAATAAAATACTATCAAAGTCAAGATAACTGAACATTTTCAGATATAAAAATAAATGAGAAATATAATATTTATCTTAACGGTTGTTGTATACCGTAACAAACACAATACACTGAAACAATAAGTTTCTTCCTGTGGGACATTGGGAATGAATGTTTGAATTCGAATTATTCTGTTTGAGAAAAATGGAAGCAAGTAGCAGAACATTGAAACACGAATTATTCATAAATATTGTCACGGGATCGCGACGGTGGAAGACAAATTAAACACTTGAAATTAATGAATGTTTTTATTAATTATTACAAAAGTCACGAACTTAACTGAAGCAGTATTATGTTATTTGGACTAATTTCATACACTCGAGAATCTTCCACTTGTCTGGACATTTTATACTCGTCTTCTAGAACACTTTACTGTGCAGTCTCTTATTGCACTTATCAGCAGAGAGAACTATCGAACGCCTGTTGGGCGATCTCGTAATTTATTCCGCTGGTCGATATAGCGCTCACCGGTTCGCCGTTGGTTTCACTTCTTGCCTCTCTTGCTTCGCTTGCCAAAACAACTGTGTTCTGCGTAGCGGTTATATCGCCCTTTTTATAGATAATATCATTTTGCGAACGTTTGGGTATGATCGACCGACTTCTAGTTCTTTCTTATGATTCTAAAACATTCCTGTGAATGTGTGAAGCCTTAGAATTAGTATAATTATAATAAGAAGCCATATAATTACTCGATTATATGCGGTTCTTCTTTATTTAGGATCTCATGACAATATGTACGACTATTTTGGAAAAAAGCGAAAATAAACAAATATGTGTCTAGTAATATTCCTAACATATTCAGAATTCCACTATCAGCGCGTTCTAAAGACATTCTTTAACGTTAATACGTAAACAAACTACCACAAACACTCATAACTGCCTAGAATACGCAGACTGGGCGATGAATATCTACAGTAAATGATAGCTTGACTACTTTAAAGATAAACAGTGAAAGTTTCTATATTAAAATTTGCTAATGTTTCACTGTTTTACTCATACTTCGGTTGAGTCTTTACTTGTTTATTTATTGACTTTAATTTTTTACATCAAATGTGGGGTTTTACAGGTGGTTTTACAGCAAAGCCAGCAATATCAACAAAAAAAATTAATGCAGTCATCGAGGGTTATTAATTTAGAATGTACTGAATTTGAAGTTTTATAGGAAACAAAGGTTATACATACATAAAGTCTAGAATTCAGTGCGTTTTAAAGTCTTTGGTGACTGCATTTAAAACGTTTTTATTATTTTTTTGATATTTGCTGCCTTTGCTTTTATACCCCACAAATAGTGTTTTATTCAATTGATTTTCTGTGTATATTTTTTATTTGCTTAATTGTTTTTTAAACATATTTCTTTTAATTTTTGATTGTTTATTGAATTGCTGGCTTGTGTTGGATGTATTGTGTTGTTTTAATATTTTTTTTATTATTGGTGCTTGCTATGCACCGTACGTAGGTACATACAAATAAATATTATTAAAATTTAAATACGTTTTTCTGTCAGATAAATATTTAATTTAATTTTTTTTTTAAATGCTACTCAATATCCTGGGTATTATTGTAGTAAAATGTATTATAATGTATTATATTGTAAAAGATATTGGTAATATTTTGGTTACGAATAATTTTCATGGTGGAAACTCTTTGACGACTTCGGGGCTAGACCGAGGATAAGGCATTACTTGACAGATTGGACTGGTGATTTAGTTATTGGAGTGGAACCTTGAACTCTGGCGAATAACAGAGTGAACCCAATCGATAATTTGAAAGGAATGAAGGCCCAATTTTAATGTACCCTCTGACAAATTGAGGCCGTATCGGTACCCGATAATCCGACCTCTTGACACGGATCATAATTTACCCAAATCTTACGACCACGGAAACCCAAATAATAAATTTTTGACAGCAATCTTTCATGGATTGCAATCTTGATAGGGGTGTACGTGAAATTGTGGTACTTTATTAATATTCATGACAATATTTGTTATATTATTGTCACTAAATTATAGAATCGGAAGGAATAATAAGTAACATTTTACGATAAATTGGAAATTACTTC
The DNA here is from genome assembly GCA_016648135.1 of Agrypnia vestita. NCBI lineage: Eukaryota > Metazoa > Arthropoda > Insecta > Trichoptera > Phryganeidae > Agrypnia > Agrypnia vestita. Next base: position 54,772 of record JADDOH010005779.1, on the reverse strand, counting down.
AACGCTCTGGAATAAACAACGAGATTCGCGAAACGTTTGAAAACCCGATTGTACGAATTGATTTTGATAAAGGAGGCGAGACCTTAGAAAGCGAAACCAGAAACGACAAACGACGGGCGGTTCAGTGGGACCAGCGACAATAAATTAAGAGGGTATCTACCGAGCGTTCAATGGTGAATAAAGCGTTAAACAGACGTACGAATATTTAGTATTTCACAAACGAGTGATTAGTGATGATTAATGTTAAATTGTGTGAATTAAAGAAAAGCGTTCCAATTAAATTCGCGTTCAGTGACTTTGGTGATAATTAAAAACTTAATATTTAAGGGTTTGATTTGACTTCCACGGTCATCATCCCGTGTCATCATTTGGACAATAAAATAAAATATTTTTTTACGTATTAGTTCCTACAGCGAAGGGAGAGGAAAAATATTTAATAAAATAATTTGATAATTTCAAAATTTTTAAAGAAAAAAAATAGATATTAAAATTATACATATATAGGTAGTGTGTTTAATTTTTTCCGCCGAAACAAATGAAGCACGGGAGGTGTCCTTTATCTAGATGTGTAAGAGAAATTCATGCGGATGCGTGAATATATTCCCGCCCGCAGAAAACGAGAGTCGCTGGCAGTCAGCCTCTGAGTGAAGAAGTATCGTACCCGTCGGATTGTGTATTGTTGTGAAATGACTGGACGACTTGACCAGCGATATTTTACATTAAATTCGGCCAAAATACCCCAGTCAAATTCATATTTTGTCGAGATGATATATATGGTTTCTGTAACATGCCAGGGGCATAAAAGCAAAGGCAGCAATATCCAAAAAAATATTTAAAAATATTTTGAATGCAATCACCGTGGATAATTACTCTATTTAATTATGGTAATTTTCCTTGATCCAAAATCATGTTTCCAAATTACTCAATATTTAGATTATGTTGAAATTTTTCATGAACACAATACTGTAATTTATCTCTAGGGGGACATTATTAATCAAGATATATAATATTATTATAGATGTCTCATAGAGACTAAACTATTTTTTTAATGGGAAAGTATGTATGGAAGTCTTTTCTGGTGTTTATAGGGCTTACGACATTATGTACGGCTGGCTTAAGTATCACTTTACACAATGTAATGTTCACTAATTCCAGTAATTCCACCCATGATAGATTAACACGTCTATCAAATTTTTGGAAGTTGTATATATGTTTAACTTGCACACCTTGTTTCTTATGTGAGTTCATTTTATTGAACTTGAAACTTGAAACGAATGAATTTATCGTAATCGATGTAAATGAATTTAATGATAGTTCAACGCTTTATAAAAAATAAGTCAGAAATATTGAACTCATAATCAAGGCAGGAATATATTCCTTCGAGGTTGTTGATGTTTTCCAAATAATCCTGTATAATACCCACATATCGTATCGCAAATATCTATCCATTTTTTCTTTAATGTACCTACTTCAAATTCTATGCTTAAAACATAATATGAAATCCATATATCTTATTTTTTGGATTATAGGTAATCTTGTAGAATACTGAATATGTTTTATATTATTGTCCCGAGCCAGACTCACGTATAAAATAACGGGGAAATAAATTGGTTTTATTTGTACACCCCGAAAATAAAGATCAACCATCTATATTTATATTTAGAATAAGCCTCCACGCTTCATCTTTTTTTTAACGACATCCCTTAGATTCGAGATATATAACTACACCCAATATTCATTTTGAATGAAAATAAATATTTATAAAATTATGATAAATTTTATTGGTCGTTTTCTCTTGAACGTCTGGTAAAACTTATTGTTTAATTTTACTCTTTGAGAAAATTTTGGAATATGAAATTAATTCAGTGATTTTATTTAACTTTATCCTGTTTATAATATGTTTCTCAAACGGTGTGCGATCAGATCGTAGTATGCCGGAAAAGTTTTGGTTAAAATTTCTGCGAGGTTTTGATAATTTTTTTAAATCGATTGAATTCGCAATATTCAATATAAGTCACTTACTTTCATGACCATCTGAAAGATAAGTCATAAATATTGAGGAAAAAATGCGTACTATAAACTCGCTTAACTCCACAACTATTGGTATAAGGAAATTGATGCCAGAAGATTTTGCACTCACAATTAAGGCAAGAATAATTTGTAAAGTAATATGTAAAGTAACCTGTAAAGTATTGTGCAGTAGCTTCTACACTCTGTATTCATATACTTTTTTTATGTAAAGATAAGATTATAAGTGTATTAAAAGATTCTCTGTAGGTACTCATAGAAATAACTTTGTTATAAATTCGCCAGTAACAGGTATGCTTCGCCCTAACTTGGTAACAGGTTGAATTTCGTTGACATTTTTCGTTGTAGCTGAATTGAAGGAATATTTAGACTTGGAATATGCTTCTTCTTCAATGGCTCTACAGCTCGTATTGAGCCTTCACCTCCATCAGGGATATGCTTAGTTCTGAATATAATTAAGAATACCTACTTATATTTGTATTATATTAAATAGCATATCAGAATTTAAGAATTATTTAGACTTGGAATGTGCTTATAATTAAATGTACATTTTGATATCCTACTGATATTTGTTTTGTTCAAATTGATCAATTTTGTTTATGAATTGTTATGTTATGTGTTTCATGTTTTTGAATTAGTATTTTTTTCATTAGTTTAGTTAGTTATTATTAGGAAATGCAATCCCGATCCCGCGAGATCTCGAGGCATTTTACGAGATCACTCCCGAACCGAAAAATCGGACGAGATTATCGGGATTATCGGGATTTTTAATTATTTCAACGGTTACAAAACCTCTTACAGTAATTTGATGTTGTACTAATTACCTTATAATATAAAATGAGGGTAAGTAAAACTAAGTATAAGGTAATAAAGATAAAATATGTAGAATACAGAGTTAATATAAAATAACATAATAATGTCAAAAGTAAGCATAAAATAACAGAGATAAAAAATAAAATAATTACAGAGTAAATATACAATAACAAAAGAATTAAGAAGAAGTAATATATATTCAATAGTATGAAAAAGTTAAAAAATGTGCATTAATTACAATTTATGAAATTATGTAGAGTTAGAAACTAAATGGACTGCCGTATTTCTCTAAGAAGTATTTATTGAGATGAGTACGGAAGCACTCTAATGTAACACTGAAGATATCCGATATGTGTGCGTATTCGTTCCCTAGTGTAAGTAATCTGTTAATCGTACAGTGTTGGAAGTGCGCAGTATTCGTTTTGTTGCAAAAATAAGTATTTTGGGAACGGGTATGCCTTTGTGGCACGTTGATTGTAATAAGCGATAGGAGGTCAGGTGCATCCAATCTGTTACTATTAATTATTTTGAATAGAAAAATTAAGTCAGCTATTATACGTCTATCACAGAGTTTCGTTAGCCTTGACGTTTGTAGAAGATAGTTGTAGTTAATTTGCTCTATTGGGATACGTAACCTATAGTTTAAATATCTTAAAAATTTGTATTGTACTTTTTCTATTGTGTGGATGTGGCTTGTATAATATGGTGACCATAGAGGGCTGCAGTATTTTAACTGACTTCTAACTAGGGATTTATATAGATGTATGCAAGTGGAAAGATTGTTAAAGTTTTGGGAATTGCGAAATATAAATCCAAATAATTTTCATTCCTTTGTTGGAGATATTGTTAATGTGACTTATTTAGTTTAATTTTGAATCTATTGTAATTCCCAAATCATTGACAGCATTTGATTGATCAGCATTTTTTTATGTTTTTAATTGTATATGTCTATAGAGCTTTTAGTAAGTACTTAAAACTTATGTTCATGTCACATTAAAATAATGAAAATAGCTTTGAATAATATTTTCTGTATTTTATCAACCTAACATTGTAATAAAAACTACTACTAGTTAGTAGTTTTTACTCTACTACATTGACTTGGTTGATGCTTGGAAAAACGCCTACAAAACTTTAATGCAATGATTAATAATGCGCATTTTATTAATATTGCTGATATAAAAATGCAAGGCATTGTCATTAATTATATAAACAAAAAAAAACACAAAATTATTCGGGATCACGATCCGTAGGGATCCCGCGGGATTGAAAATTCTAATGTCGAGGAATCTCGAAAAGGCAATCTCGACTCGAGATTGTATTACCTAGTTATTATTATTATTAATATATTGTTTTACAATTTTTTTTTTGTTTATTCTTTCCCATCACAGTTAAGACTTGTGTATGGAAACAGGAGAGCAAGTGTAGAATAGTAAATCTGCGGGATGTGGGATGGGATAATATTATATTTATAATTAATATTCGTTTGATTTTGTTTTTTAATTTAAGGAAAAAAAATATTAGGTACAGTGGGTGAAATTATTTGAGATTACTTTGGCGGTATTTGAAGTAGGTGGGATATGTCCGGAATATTATGGTTTGACCCTAATTTATTTTGGGTCAAAACGTATTTGCAGTATTTTATAGATACATCACGCACGCGTCATCAGACCGCCAAAGCTGTAATGTAGGCAGCGGAAGACAGATGGCGGTCGGGTGTCTTTAGCAACTGGAAGAAATATGACGCGTCAGATAGAGCGTTATAGGATACATTATACGATCCTGGAAACCTAGGATATACGGAACATTTCTATACATATCTACAGTACTGATTTGTCGTAATAAAGCGTTACATGTCTCAGACACATGTGTCGTACCACCACCGCAAAAAAATATTTTTATGGTTGGGAAATATTAAGTTTAAATATAAGTTTTTAGTTTTTTAATAAATTACTGTAGTGTATTCCAAATCTCAGGATACGGACACCAAATAAAACACAGGTGGTTGCGGTTTCTACAGTATATTCTCAGATACTTTGTGTCGGCCGGCCCTAATCTTAACCCAGTGCCAACTGCACGCTAGTTAGCAGAAGAGAGAGAGCGAGAGCTTTCGCTCTCCACTTTTATAGCCGCGCCCCCTTGCACTCCCATCAAAGTGGCCGGCCTGATACATCCTAATTAAAATACCTTACAATTATTTTTAATAAAAAGAGAATTTACGACCAGCTTGTTTCCAGCTATGATTGAGGCATATAAAGAACTGCCTTATTTATACTTGAAAAGGATAAAAAAAATTAGTCCTATCAATATATAAATCAAAGCACTATAAACACATATTTATCTTCTATAAAATTTTTATTAAAATATTTTGACGGACGCCTGCTGCCATCTACAGAACGTCAATCAAAGCACGTAATAGTTGAGACGTATATCACTGCCGCGACCTCTTTAGCTCATCACTTCCTCGACGGTTTCGGACCTATCAGTAGCTTCTGTTGCTCACTCCGTTTTAACGCGTACAATTATTTGGTATATTTCAACCATTCACCTTAAAATAAATTCAGTTTAAAATCTTGTTCCAATTCAAATTACTTTTATTAATAAAAAGAAAGCCCTTGTGTAAAACCACTTTTTATATAATATTTTGTCAATGGTCCCAAGTATCTATATATATTGACAAAAGAAAAAAAAGAGTAACTAATGTAAAACAATTTTAAAAGGTAACTATTTGCAGAAAGATCATTATTTTACTATTAGAAGAAAAAAAATTTATTGCCATAATCCCACTATTTACAAAGATTCATATACCATACCTATGTACGAGTATATATATATTCGTCATACCTTCGCGAATAGAGAATGGTGAACCGACATAGAGGGGGTTTACAATTTCCCATCTCTTTTGAAAATTCGACCATAAAATATGTAGTTTCCAACTGTTGTTTCATTATTTAAAAATGGGACAGAATGGTCATCCGAAAAACACAATTTGTATTATCAAATTGTTCATATGTTTACATGGTAATAAAATACGCTTAGTGTCACAAGACCCTGTGAGAAACTGTCGCCATATTGAAATAGTACGGAGAATAAATTACCAAATCAATAAAGGGATGGTTTCCTTATCACCGAGCTGCAAGCGGTTCTCGGGTACGTGTTACACAGCCTGTGCGCGCGTGTTGGGGGTCGTGTGATACCGTTAGGGATGGTATTTTCTATTATACTCCGTTCGCGGCGAAAGTGAACCTTTGAATATGAATAACCATTAAACCGCCATCGTCAAGACGTTCGTTCTAAACATATGTAAAATATTCGAAAGATCGTATCTAACACATACAAATTACACTATTTTATTTCAGTGCGGAAACATTTTATTTATGACTTGTAAATAATAGTCCAATTTTTTGTTCGACGCTTTATTTTTAGTGACAAATTTGAAAGAAAACTGTTACGTTACATCAAACTGAAGGGTATTACTACTAAGTATTTTTAAATTTGTTTCATGGCTTAGGTTATAATAGTAAACCATTAAAAATTACAAATATATACTTATATATTGACAATTGACAGAAGAAGAAGACACTGAATATGAAGTGTTTCTTTTTGTTGCGTTTACTCTATTATGCTATTTTTCAGTCGAATGTAGCATTCATATTTTGACACTGATCTTCTGTTATATTTGACACGTCTTCTATCATTTTTTTTATTTATTTAATAGATAATACATATGATTTCTTTTATAAAAATTATAACTAGCCGATATTAACAATCAAATTATTATTATGTGTTATACCTCAACAAAAAGAATTAAGATTCTTGTGTGTGGTGATTATAATTGGCGTGTTCTTCCGTCATATTTCTGCGATTTTTTTTTAAATAGAAATGCGAACACGGAATACGTGTCGCTTCAATATTCTTACTATTTTCTAACTTAAATAAATGGTTGTGCTATGAAAACAGAACTAACTTGCTAGTGTCCTTGAATGAGGTTCGAACCACGGATCATTGTATCACAAGCTACATTTCTCCTCTCGCATTGTTGTTAGTTTGTATTCTTCTTTTCAGGCTGATCTCTTGTCATATTTTAAATTCTTAAACTTGCATTTATTCGTTCGATTTGTTAAAAATCTCTAGCATCAAAACATTCTTAAAAATATTTAACTGTAACTGGTTGCGGATATTGTATACGAACCGTAAGTTTTTCCGAGAAACTATTTTTGACGTTTCGTTGAATTCTTATTCAACGTCATCGGGAGATCAACCTTTACCCGCGGCGGTAGAGGGCGGTCTGTTCGTCGTCCCCCTGATGACGTTGAATAAGAATTCAACGAAACGTCGAGAATAGTTTCTCGGAAAAACATATGGTTCGTATAAAATATCCGCAATCAGTTACAGTTAAATATGTCTAACGACCGTAATAACAACCTTAACTCTTTAATTCGTTAAAAATTTGACATGTAACACGCAATACCGTAATTTGAAGTAATTATATTATTGGTACTAACATCATAATCAATCAACAATCTCTTGTAGGTTTTGTCTTTCTCAAGAACTTTTCTGCCATGATCTCTAACCGTTCATTACTCAGCATTTTTTCCAATCGTAGATTTTTCAAATGTACCTAAAATATGTCTCCTAACACATTTTAGGTTCCTGCATCCTGCTGTCCAACAGTGACTTTGGTGATTGCTGTTCGGGCAACCTCTCCAAATGACCTAACCATCATATAAGCCTTGAGATTCTCATCTCGTTAAGCAAAGTATGGAGCTCATTGTTGTAGTGCCAAATTTGATTTTCTAAAACCGATCCGAAGACACGCTTCAATATTTTAGTTTCAAAAACGTTCAGTGTTGTTTAATATACCCATGTCTCAGATAAAAATATTTCGTACACTATAGTGTAGTAGGTATTCATAAATTGTGGACATACACGTCATAGTAAAGTGAACAGGTGACGGCCCTCCGATTGGCCGAGTTAATAGTGTTGTCATGCAGCCGGCAGTTGATTCGCCGGGGATGTCGTCACCGGCGGCCAATGAACGGATCGGTTGGTGTCGACATCTTTTGGCTTTTAAGGCGCGTCGTCGCTACAATGGGCGTCCAGATTCCTCGGGAGTAATATTGTACCTAGTTGCTGTCATTCGTAAATATAAATAAAGTAAAGTTGCATCTCTGTCACTCGAAGTATTACTTATTAATTATTACCCGCCTGCCCCAGTACGAGTACATCACACTAACAAAAATTGTGTCACCACAGTGTTGGTGTGATGCTGTGCGACGCAAACAACCAGGCATGTCAGCAGCGACAATCTGCAATAGCATCTCCATCTCGATTCTGGCATTCACACATCTGATTCAGGCTTTCTTGGCCAAACACAGCATTGCCCTCTTTTGTCAGGCTCCCTACTCTCCCGATGTGGTGTGATTCTTGGCTATTCCCGAAGTTAAGATTGCCGCTGAAGTGGGCCCGATTTGAATAAAGATATTCTACGGAACACAGCGACCTAGCTGAACACCATCCCAAATAATACGTTCCAGAAGTATTTCAAACAATTGTGAGACCACTGATAGAAGTGTGCGCTGTACTTTGAAGGAGATTAGAGTAAGTACTCATTTGTCTCGATTAAATATCTTTTTATTAATAATTTTAATAAATTCACATTGTCACTGGATACGAATTAAATTTAAGCACTATTTCGCAATTAATTATTCGTCTGTAAAACATATTTCTATCATCTTCTTTTTTTCTTTTAGTAGATCTGTTGATCTGTGCTACAGAAAACTACGCCTCCTGGGAAGACGAGGTCCAGCTATCCCTCTATCTTTTCGGTGGTCTTTACGGTTGGCGTCGCACACTGTGATATATTCCAAATCTAGCGGAACTTAATACAATGTATATTAATTTAATTCTTATCTCCAGATGTACTGAATAGATTTTTATGAAACTTTTCCTGAACGTTCATATATATATTCTTCATATGAACACATAACTAAAATCTATTCAAATTCATAGTTTCATGCAAAAAAAATATACAAAAGTCGGTTTATTCGACTTATATTTGCACAAATTGAGCTCGTTTTATATACAACATGTCACGTAATTAACGCAATCCCTGAAAATGCTTTGTTAAGAATCGGCTACTGGTCTAAATTGTTTAAGCAACCATGACCTAATATCAATAGTTATGGAGATACGCAATATTAAAGTTTGCATTTTTTTTTCAATATTTCTGACTTATTTTTTGCAAAAAGTTGAACTATCATTACAGTAACTTATATCGATTATGAAAATTTCATTTTCTTCAATACAACTTCAAAAAAGAACTTTTTTCAATTTTAGTAATTAATCGAATCTTGCGAAGGATGGAACTCTGTTTTCGCTTCCTTGACAAGATGGTAAGCTGGATAAATATTTAAATTTTTACCCCTTGACAGTTGTCTCAGTGTGTTATATTGGTGGGTACTTAATTTGGCATTGACCATTAGTGTCAAGGCGGTTTCTAGAGAGAGTTTGGCTCTGGTACTCCAAAAATTTACCTAAAAAATTGGCCTACCTGATCTTGTACAATCTTGTAAACCTGCTGAACTTGAAGATGGAAGCAGGTCGAGAAACTTAGAGGGCAATGATACTATATCTTTAAAGTACCTATCATGTTCAGCCAAAAATTTCGATAATTTTCTACAGGTTTTCTCCACCTTCGCAACTATTTTTGCGCTAAGACTGCTAACGTAAATTTTTAATTCTCAAGGCGTGCTTTTCGAATTAACCTGATTGTGTTTTGGTATTATAAAAATCTAAATGCACCTGTTTTGATCCTTTTTTGCCACTTAAAAGCCATACTTAAAATATTTATCTTTTCATTATTGTAGGTACTCCTAAAGAAAATTAAAAAATATTGTATGAGTGTCGAAAACACGTGCCGCCAAATTTAATGAAATCTTACAGAATATGAACCAAAGCAGTAAATAAAATTATTTTCTCGTTGGGAACCCATGGATATTTTTTGTAAAATCAAAGCAAAGTCACACTTCTTCAAAAATATTACAATTTCGACATGTACAAGTAAATGGCTTTAAATCTGGCAATAAAATATATATATTGTAATACAGTTTACTTTATAAAGTAGCCATAGACGTGAATATAAAATATATATGTGTATTAGTAACTGTACTTCGAAATAAATTCACTTTTTTAACTCAAACTAACGAACAAACTTGCTGTCAGAATGACGGCCTACGCAAGTGTCACTTTGCCAGGTTGCCATATAAAAACCGCTGCTGTTTTTAGCAAATAATTATCCAAACATATAGTCTAGGTAATTAGCTACAAGGTATATTTTACTAATTTTTATTTGCTTGCTTTTTAATTTTTGAATAATATTCCGCTAGATTGCGAATATATTACAGTGTGGCGTCGTCCATGAATGAAATTTCAATTTGATGAAATATCATTCGCTGCTGTATGCACGAGTCTGTTGCTGTACATTCTGGCTACGTGATCCCGCCAAAATCTCCTTTTGGATCTACTCCATCGTGTTATGTTCTCTATTTTGCAATTTTGGACACGGTCACGTAGAGTTTTTCCAGTAATGGACCTCAGCACCTTCATTTCAGTTGTTCTGAGGAGTCCTTTGATACAGACGGTGCCCGCATCTCTACAGCGTATGTCATAATAGGTCATACACATGTCTTGTATACTTTGACCTTACTTTCGATATGCATATTTTTGTTTTTCCAGACACCGTGATACGGTGAATGCTTTGTTAACTTGCTCTCAGACTTCGGTATACAGATCGCTATGGCTACAGATTTCTACACCTAAATATCTGACTTGTTCCACAGGCTCATTATCAATACTCGCCTTACATCTTGTTGGTTGTTTTGATATTACCAAACTTTTAGTTTTGCTGATTTCTATTCATATATTAAGCCCTCGTGTTGCAATGTGGAATTTGTACAGCATTCTCTGCATGTCATCTTCAGACTCTGCTATTATGGCTACGTCACATGCGTAACATATTGCATTGATTATTTTATTACATTACTCTCGCTTGCTAGAATTTTTTGTTTAATTCTCTACTTAAATACTTCGCCCTATATCTGTCGCTTCGATTAATTTGTTGTCGTTGGTAGCATACACGCGTTGGTAACACTGTTTTCGCTAACTGTTTTATCGCTTATTAATGTCACGCCGATAAACATCAAAATAAACATGATCCGCTGCGGCACTAGCTTGCTGAGCTTTTTATATGAAACACGTTGGTTTTTCGAACTTCCAAATTTATTCTATACATTTCTAGTGTTTGCGAGAATGTTCTCGTCGCTTCCAGACTCTTTCAGATAACTGGTTAATATTATAGATTCTTCCAGAGTTCAGATAGTTGTAGGGCGTCCCTGAATGTTATGAATGTTCGATCGTGTGGTACTCGAGAGGCGTAATTATCTCGTAACAGTATGTATGAATAATTGTGTTTCTGCCACCGAATATTGAATATTTTTTTATATACTATTTTATCACGTTGGGTTGTGGTAGTACAATCCCTTTATTACGAGAGACTACTTAAATATTATACATGTGTAATTATTGTTGTGTTTATTTTTAGTTACGCAGAGAATTTATGTAGGTATAAGAAACGTATTTAGTAAAGGCTGGTTCTATATTTGCTTTCACAATCCAAGCGTTTATTTGCTAACGTGTGTACTCGTATAACACGTCGGAATGATATCAACTGTATTTTTTTAGGAATTGAAAATGCCTGTTACTCAAGTACTGTTTATTTTATGTACAGCCAAACAGATGCCCGCTAATTTTGTGGAATAAATAAACATAAAATAAAATTTCGATGGAATTCTTTGATTATGATAAAAAATCACGAAATGTTTTCACTAAGCAACATACTGTAACGAGATGGTAAAATGGATTTCGTACATGTCTGTTATCTAAAGCTGGCACGTATACAGTACTCACACCAATGAAATTTGCAATTAAAAATGCAATGTTTTTAAAGACACTTGGTATAACGACGTTTGATATAATTGTCACATAATCTACTTTTATCAAAGGGTTGTTATATTAAACCACCGTTTCAAAATCTATGAATCAATTTGATGGGTTTATTTATTTATTTGAAAATATTAACAGATATAAGAAGATGATGTATATAAATATATGAGAGTGTAAATAGTTGGTAATTAACAGATTAACTTATATCCTAACATATCTTACATAGAAATTATTTTGAAGTAGTACATAATAATAGTATAAACATGTTAAAATAAAAGACATCAATTGTAACAGTAGTGATTAGAACATAATAACGTAAATAACAATATTAAAGCATACGTATTACCTAAATTAATTTATATCTTGCATTGTAGTTATAAATTCAGTTATTAATCAAGTATTAATTCAATGTTGCGTCGCAAAATTATGTTCACTTGAGATCTTAGGTAGCATAGAGACACATAATAGATGTCGATGTCGGTGAACAAGTCGTTGTAGACTCGGCACATTCTCACTATGGGGGAGCGTAATCCTTAATTGGTACGAGCTACAGGAATGTGGAAAATGCGCTGTGTTCTAGTAGCTCTCGCTGGTTGTGTACAAAATAAAAAACGGTAGGATATTGTAAGAAATATAATATTTATTTTGTTACATTATTTCTTCTAATCAGAATCGAAAATTAATTTTTCAAAACCACTTAAATCGAACAAGGAATAAAACAAAACATCACGCATGTATTTCGTAATAGTAGTAAAAACAAAAAAAGTCTCTGTCACGCTCATAAGCTCGGCCGCGTGCGAGAGAGACAGAATTTTTTCGAGATGCTCATGCAGTGCGACGTCACCCCATGCGCTTGCGCGGGGAAATAGGTGAATGTGTTGTACACGCCAGCTTTAGTTAACCGACCTGTAATACGTCGATGACCACAATAAGATCGAACTCAATATGACCTTTTAGGACACACTACCACACTCTTGTATTATCTATAAAACTCGGAGAACGTCTAAAAACGTTCGAAAAACCATATATACACGTAACCGACAGCTGCGCAGGTCGAGTTTGTTTTGACATTTCTATCGACGCGATATTAGCCGCGGGATGACGGCCGGTGTGGCCACTCGTGGAATTTTGGAGCGACGAAATATTCGAGAGAAGTACCTAAGTGGGGAAAATGCAACTTCTTGTGCGAGAATTAAACTGAATGTTCAAGCAAATGAATAATAAAATGTTACCCAGCGATAATAAAGGGTTCATAATCGAGTGATAAATAGCTAAAAATGAGAATTTATGAATAGTGTGTTTATTTCATTTAAGTATTAATTAATCAGTAATTAATAAATCGTTAATTCATTTTCAGTGTTTTTATTTGTCTCGCGCAGCCACAACCCGTTACAATACTTTATTTTTATTATTAAATATCTTATTTTAATCACTATAAGTTCTTTAAAAAATCTGTCAATAATCCCGTTATTTAGACAATCTCAGCACCGGGATTACGGCACCCTGAAAAGTCCGGGATTTCCGGGATCTCGGGAAACTGAAAATAATAGCACTAATTATGACCCTCCAGTCTTGCTTCGTGTAACAAATTCTCCACTCTCTTCATTTCCAGCAGTCACTCTCTTTCTATATCATTCTGAATTTCGCCGTTCCGAGTAAACGTACCAAATAAAAATAAAATAATTTTGATCGCAATATGAAAGAATAGTATATTTCCTCCAGCCTCTGTCGTGTCGCCATAGAGCGAGATAGCATCTTGAACAAACAAAATTAACTAAACAAACCCGTCTCTTAAATTTGAAATATGCGCTCTTTTGCTTAGATTCGTATTGGGCGGTTATTACCTACTTAATTAAGAAACTTAGATAAACGCGATGGAGCGAGATAGCATCTTGAACAAACAAAAGTCAACACAAACGTGAACTCCTAAATTTGAAATATTAGCCTTTTTTGTTTAGAAATTAGATTCGTATTGGGCGGTATTACTTAATTAAGAAACGTAGATTGTTGCGATAAAGGCTGTACTTCAAGAGAGTTTCGTGTCAAAACAATGTTATGTTATGGATTTTTTTAAAGGCAATTTATGTCGCGCTACGGAAAAGAACTTTAAAAATTTATGTTAAAAATATTCGGCCGTAAATTACGTTTTATTTATACACAGGTAATCAAGATAGATTAACAAAATTACATATTTTGTTACCATATTTGAAACACGCTCGAATTATTTATAATATGAGTAGTACGCCTGTTAAAAAACATTTTTAAAGAAGAAAAAACACAACGTAGAAAATATTATAAAAAGCGAGATGTTATTTATTGTTGGAATGCACCAGCGAACATATATTGTTGTCATAAAGGTTTATGGTTTCTGCATTTATTGTCATTAAAATAGAGTAGAGTTTTGAACTTTGTAGTTCTCAATATAACGTCTCTCTTTTGATTATTGTGTAATTTTATTTTATGTATTTTAATTCTTTCTATCCTGTTTGCTTAAATCTGATATATTTAATAAATTGAATAGCATCTTTACCAAATTTTGTACATTCGCAAGATCTCTAGGACCCTAAAAATCACATTTTCCCTCTGTCTACAGCAAATTTTTCGTAAATTATTACTCTTTAAGACTTGTGTCAAATAAGGTCGCCCCTTTGCCATCAAATCCTAACATCATCCCTGATAACGGACCCTGGAATGGGATCCGAAACGTCGGCCAGAGAGGTCAGTGAGTAGACATCCACCGCATTCCCAGGACCGTTTAATGAGCGAATGCTGCCATATCGGTCCTACTCATACGTCACCGGGTTGACATTTTTTTACCCTAAAGGCCATCTCCGTGCCGCGTCGTGTAAAGAGCGACCCGGCAAGGAGAGGCCTGCTGTCCATTCACTGTCCCTCTCCCACAGTAAGAAACTATTTATTAAATGAAAAGTAAGTCAAATAATTCATACAAAAATCAAAAGAAACATATATAAGAAACATATAAGAAAAATTAGAGTAATATGGTATACCAAAGAAACAAAATAAAAAAAAATTATCAAGCCACAGAGGTCAGATATATGCGGCAGAATATACTACACACAGAAAAATTCCTTACCCCATATCTTACTACGTTCTGCTTTCCTCGTAGCCACCTCACCTCTCCCTCCGACATTAATACTATACATTCCAATTTTTTCTCAATTTCACTCTAAGACCCTGAGACCTTCCTGCACCCTTTCCCTGGACATCTCGACATCTAACCTTCTCCTATCCTGGATTAAATTTTGGATTCATATTTACTCTTTAAGGCCTGTATATACCTACCCTTCCCTTCCTTATAGCATTTCAGTATTATGAATCATGAGCAACGCCGGGTACAGACCTCTGGTATATTATCATAGTAGGTATGTGCGAAAGGCTCTGAAAGGAATTGATGTTTTTTCCATTTTTTGAGTTAATTACCATGATATAGCCTAATTAACAAAGTGCGCGATAAATTTCAGTGTTTTTAATTACACTTACCGTAATTAGAACTACCCCATTTTTAAATATAATTTTACACAATTTTTTTACAAGAAGGCCAGGATGTGAAGAGTGATCATTACCACAATTTCTGAACAAGGCTGCTAAAGATACATATATGTCTATCAGAGTATGCAAGTAAGTTTGCGGATATGAAAGAATCCATTTACCATATTACCATATACTATGTCATTTTACCGTTCATATATTGTGTTTTATGCTCCTAACTAAATCCTAGCCCCTATAGAAATACTGCCTGATGATATATATGTTTACGCAGTGAATTTTTTTTTTCAGTGTATTATTTAGATTATAGTTATTCGGGCAAGTACCCTTGAATTCTCTGGTATTGTGCATTCTATATACATTGTGTACCAGAGTTAGCAGCAGAAACTTGGCCGATAGATTTCTGCCTACGTTATGAGTCTAAAATGTTCAAGCAACTATGACCTAATATCAATAGTTATGGAGATATGCCATATCAAAGATTGCATTTTTTTTTCAATATTCTTGAAATATTTTTTGCAAAAAGTTGAACAAACTGTAACTTATGTTGATTATGAAATATTCATTTTCTTCAAAAAAAATTAAATAAAATGATAAAAACTTTGTAAAAAAAAACTTCAAAATTTTTGCAAGATTTTTATAATTTTATTCGAATTGTATTAAATCGAATGCATTTTTCGTAATAGACATAAGTTACTGTGATCATGGTTTAGCTTTTTGCGAAAAATAAGTCGGAAATATTGGAAAAAAATGCAAACTATGATATTGCATATCTCCACTATTGATTTAGGTCATGGTTGCTTGAACATTTTTGACTCATATCATAGAAATATTGGAAAAAAATGCAAACTATCATATTGCATATCTCCATAACTATTGATATTAGGTCATGGTTGCTTGAACATTTTTGACTCATATCAGAGGCGGTAATCTACCTGCCAAGTTTCTGCTTCCAGCTCTGGTACACCCTGTATATTTAAGGATGCGTAGTTCTCTGTGTATGTCAAATTTGAATAAAGCCATAGATTCTTTGCTCACCCCTGAACGATCGGTTGACTTTTCGTGGCAAAAACAAAAGTATCGGATATGTATTAATTTGTGCATGAAATTTTGGGCCAGTTTGGAGCTTGCAGTCAATAGCTTATGGTTCTTTGAGCCGGAGAATTCGATGAGATTCATTTTATATGTCGGGTCAAATTCCTTAAAGGGGTATTCTAGTCTAGAAATTTAAAAAAATCATTTTTTGTATATTTCGTAAGTTTAGACATTCAAGATTATGCCCTTCAAATAATTTTTCAAAATTCCAATAATCTACCGAGATACAGCGATTTCGATGACGCGGCAAGTAAACAATAGAGGGTAGACGTTGCCCGTCTACCTGCGGATGGATTACCCCATAAAACTTTTCTTATACTCTATACATAAATAATGTATATTTAACTAATACGAACATTTTGAAGTGGAGGAAAGTGCATTGTATGGAGCAGGGATCGCCGATTAAAAATATGTAAGTATACCGTACTGAAACTTTACTCAAAACTTTAAATGCGTTTTTCTAGAAACTACATTTTTAAGCTGGCGGGCATGATATCTTAAGTTCTATTAAACCGATTTATTTAAATTTTTGTGTGAACCTTTTCTATATATCCCTCTATAGCCTCTAGCAGATCAATGTCAAAATTTTTATTTTTAGTATTTTAAAAAAATATTTAAACTGTTAAAAAAACGTGACAAAAATTTATTTTTTTAAAATTATTTTTCCGAGGTAGGAGCGATAGCGACATCTTTTCTTAATCCGTTAGATTTTTTTATTTCAAGTGACCACAAGGGTCGGAACCATGTCCGCCAGGACATCCCTTTTTTTTGGACCCCTCACTTTACCAGTCTAAAACTTTTCGAGTTTTGAATTTTTCATTTTTTTTATTTTTGATGTATTCTCAAAATATAAATAAACGATTACCGATTTCTCTACGTGAACCACCGTGATGTCGATCTACTATCTGAAATGTTATTTATGCATATTATTCTCCGTGGTGACCAAAAGTTTTCCAAGTAACATTAAAGCCGCGTTTTATACTAACAGTAGCTTAGGCAAACTTATAATAAATTCCAAAGACAAAGTCGACCCGCTAAATCATTCCGGTACTTGTAAACTAAATTGTAATGACTGCTCGGCATTTTATATAGGTAAAACATCACGTAATTTTTATGTTAGAGTAAAGGAACACTTCTTCTCTCTCAATCACTCTCAATCAGTTTCAATCACAATAACTTTTCTGAATTCGCAAACCAGCTTATGAAAATAGGTCACACTTTAAAAAGGAAAAACGTTATCGAGATTCTACAAGTCGATAATCGTGGCCTTAGATTAGATAACTTAGAAATACTAGAAATCAAAAAATGCCTCAACACTAAAGCCAATACGATTAATAACCCGTTAAATTTTATGATTAGCCCGTTACTTGATATATTCCCCATTTCGGCGTCCACTTGTCAATTACCCCCACTATAACTGTAGCCACGCCCCCGATCAATTAATTATAATTCTTATCTAACTTTGTTCTTAACATCTGTGAACCTTTTTAATTGATCTATGAAATGAACACTACGCTTTTTCATTATAATGTAAACATTAGTTTAAAAAAAAACTGTTTAGATTCCTTAATAAATAAATAACTAATAGGTTGTTTAATTAATTAAAATCAATCATTACGTTCAACCACAAAGTTAACGCTAAAAACATTTAAAAAAAATGTAATTTGGCTTCCGAAATTCTTTGTTATCAATCTTTCACGATTTCGTGTAAATGGGCCCTTATCATAATAATAAAGTATAGTATCTAATATTATGCGAGCATGTTTGCGTGTATTTGGTAAAATTAATTACGTACATATCAATCAAAGATAAGCTGAGCCTACACATTTTTTCTAAAAAAGTAATAAACTGAGCTTAGTTGTATATCCTAAAAGTGTAACAATTAATTTATTTATTCCCCTTTTTTATTTTTACGTAGTATCATATTTTATACAGGCTGTAAAGATAGACCACATTCCAAATCACCAATTCTCTGCAACCACGAAGCACCCAGGAATCTTATTATAGAAACTCTTACCACTTAAAAAGGTGGGACGTGAGCCTTCAAATTTTTACCCCTAGATGCATCTTTAGGCACACAAACAACCCTTATGGTCAGTCACACGCAAGGTGATAGTCCCGCAACCCAAGGCATTGCAGTGCAGCGAATGTTTCAACGGTTTAAATTTAAAATTTAACTAGCTGTAATCCGTAAAAAATGACGTCTTTCGTCATTCATTCACGTCTTTGTTAAGCCCTAGTATATATTTATAGTATCTTTTTGCCAGTCCACAGGCAGGCGGCGGTAGTAGCATGCGTTAGGCGGCCGTTTCGTGTTTGCTGTCCCGGGGTTCAAACCCCATCTCCAGCCATTTATTTCGTTTTTTTAGTCGTTAATTCGAAAGAAATTACGGACGTTACATGAAGTTACAGGCGGACAGACAGACAGACAGATGGACGGACAGTCGTACATTGCTTGTTCTAAAGAAGGGAGTGTTGCTCTCGAATCCCGAAACAGGTAGAATTTTTACAATAAAAAATAAATCGTGATTAAAACAAAGTGTTAATTATTTTATTTATGGTTAGTACCTACAACTTGATAGGTAATAAAACCGTTTGTAACTTTTGATGTAATTGTAATACGCTGACATTGTGAAATATAATGTAACACCCCCTATAGTACCTGTAGTCTTTTTCAAACTTTACAAAATACGTTGTCTTCTAATTTGAATTTAATTGGATCAAGTATTCGCTCTTAAAGTATGATACGGTGAATAATGTTTAAAAATGTCGAAAATAATCCTTAAACCGTGAGAGGGATCTTTGGATAAATGTGTACATTTAGATATATTTTATGATAAAATGTGGGATTTACGTATTTGAGAGGATATAAGAAGGACAACAAAAAATATATATTCCAAAGGACACATAACTCAAATGGCCCTTTTAAATATTTATATTTAAATATCTTTGTTATTTTCTACGGACGTATTTCATGAAATATTTCCCTGAAGCGAGGTTAGGAATTTAAAATTTAGGCATTTCATAAATCAGCTTTTCTATTTTTTTGCCATCATATATTTTTATAAAATAAATGAAATTTATGAAAAATAACACGCAATTTAAATATTATTATACTGTCGGTGACATCCTGATAATTGCGCGCCAACAATAGCTTAATAGTGTGTCAGAAGAGCATATAAATGTTATATACCGGAAGAGTTTTCATTTCCCAAGACCTCCTTCTTCCGTGGATCCTAAAAGAGACCCTATATTAGATAGTTTTGTATGAGTGTATACAGGGTTATTTGTAAAACATAAATAACCTCGCAGGACTATACTCCTGCCTTCATTATGAGTCGAAAATGTTCAAGCTCTCATGACCAATAGTTATGGAGATATGCGACATCAAAGTTTGCTTTTTTTTTTCAATATTTCTGACTTTTTTTTGTAAAACGTTGGACTATCATTACAGTAACTAATATCAATTACGAAAAATTCATTCGTTTCAATACAAATTAAATAATATGATTAAAACCCTGAAAAAATTCAATTGGAATGTTTTCCAGTTGGAATTCGAAGGTTTTTATTTTTTTATTTTTGTATTTTCATACTCGATATAAATTACTGTAATGATAGTCCAACGTTTTACAAAAAATAAGTCAGAAATATTGAAAAAAAATTGCAAACTTTGATGTCGTATATCTCCTTAACTATTGATATTAGGTCATAATAGCTCAAACATTTTCGACTCATAGTCAAGGCAGGGGTATAGTCATGCGAGGTTATTAATGTTTTCTAAATAACCTTGTATATAGTTTTCCAACGGCCTATAATGATGGTGGTGATGAAAATGTATTCCTGCACACGCTTTTCTGAATAATACGATGTGAGAACTTAACTAAGTAACTAACTAAACATCATACCATTTCGCCGAGGTAGGCAAAGATACATTCAACTATCTTGGCATTATCATCATCTTTTCTTCGGCCACATGGAACATTTAACATTGAGGTCCCGTGCTATTTTATGTCCCAAAATGCAGAACGGATGTACTGAATAATGCAAGTGCAACTCTTAAATGAATTGAGCGATCATGTCGATGTATTAAATGATAGCATTGAAAGCATCAAGCAGAGGATCGCCACTGTATAGGTACTCACTCCAAGTTACGATTTGCATAGTAAATGGAGCAATATGTTATTCAATTAAAAAAAATTAAATTGACTTCTTATTTTAACTTTAAAACATTATTTTGGGAAAAATCTTAACTGACGAAAGGTATTTCTCACAAGAAATAAGTACATATTTGGAAAATTAAATTTATGTAGGTAATTTTTATAAATAATGTTCTTTAAAGAGTGTTACCTCGTTATAATTTTAAAAAATAGCTCAGACCTTTTACTACAAGTTCCTCTGACTTAAATTACAATGATACTAAAAAGTATTGTTTAAAACGATTGCCTATTTCCATAAAAACACAGTCCACTTTTTATTAATTTTAAATACTGACAAATGACCGTGTTACAAATGTATTCCGCTCGTAGAAATATTTATTTCTCAACGAAACACAGTATTTCATGTAACATAAATAAGTACTTATTCACAAGCAACGCTATTTCAACGAGATTTATTAATACAGTTTCAACGTTTGTAAATTTTCTCACGTAGCGTACAAAGAAAAATAGTGTTCCGTACCTAATGGCATATTTACATTTAATTTGTATTGTCCAAATTAATATTTGTGTAGGTACGCGTGTACACAATTGAAGTATAAACTTTCAGTTGCTAAACACACGCTAAAATAACCTTTTCAAAGAATTTCAGTAAATTAGTTTAAATATTTCACGTTGCCTCGCGATTTATTTTACTAACTCGCCCTGGAAGTTTGTGCATCAACGAGCCTCATAAACTACATCGTAATAAAGTTCCTAGTACTAATAATGTTAATCCACGGTGTAGAAAAGTACATAGTGTTTGTATTTCACAGCATTTTTAACGGGGAAGTAAAAGTCGGTTTTATCGAATGACGTAGCTGTCTTTATGTGTGCATTATTATTTAAGTTCCACGAAAATTTTAACGACGCTACTGATGTCTTTGAATTGAACTGGAGTCTGGAATTCGAGCATAAAATGGAAGCCTTGACGATGAGCCTTTCCGGAATGGTCCGTGGAGGGTTTCCATGGAATAAATACACTACCGAAGAAAAGTGTAGCGGTTTTGTCGTAAAAAAAGATATTTGAATCACTTGACCTTTTTGAAAGACCAGATACACAGTAATATTTTATGAAAACATTAAATGGTAATCATTTTTTATAAAACATAAAATTTTCACACCATCTTTTATTATCAATATCAAATAGGCATTCTCTGTATTCCATGATATCTAAAATTGAAGGTTGAAATTATGTATTAACAGAATTTATAATATACAGGTGTCCCGTATCTCGACGTCAAGCCGAAATCGGGTGATAGGTCAAGTCATAATAGTTATCAGCAAAATATTTAATTATTATTTTTCTATTAGTGCTCCAGTGAGGTTGGCAATAAGCACTGCTGACGAGAGACAAGCTATGCCGCTCTCTCTCTAGCACCGGGGATTGCGAAAGAGTGATATGCCGCAGCAGATGAAATTTACCTGTAGATAACACCGGTCGACGCTTTCTAGACTTTCCTACATTATCTGTTAATAACCCAGCACAATACTTATGACACTTCTTCATATTATAATATACAAGCTCACAGCTCTACTAATAATTTTTAGAAGAATCGTATTTGATAAATAATATATTAACTTTACTTCGGTCGAACAATTCTGAGATTAGAGCCCAAAGCGATTGCCTACGGTGTCTAGGTCTTAATTCAGCCCTGACTTTGTGGAAGAAGAAAAGAGAGAGAGGATACGGATAAAAAATAACGACGAACGCGTGCCCAGCATTCTTTTACTCGTACTGTTAATATTAGTGGTATGAAAAAAATTTGTTCCATACAGGCATGTTGAATAATTCATTTGTATATTTTTTATACTTTTTATGTTTCTTCTTACAAAGGATGTGCTTTTATGACTTGGTTTTACCTATTTCGTATCTTCTTCATTTATCCACCTATTTTACCACAGAGCTGACATGGACCCTACCCTGACACGGGTCTATTGTATGGACTAGCATAAAAAACAAACGTTATTTTGTGCTTAAATTGGGAAAATCTATCTAGGGAATAATTAATTAAACAGTGTATATTTTCGCATTGTTCAAAGTCTATTCATTTATTAAAAAAAGGTTATTATGGAAAGCCTTTGGAAATATCCATTAGTGCGATAATACGTCAGGATAATAATTATAACCGAAATACTCCCGACGATATTGATTGTGCCAAAGCAAACTCATTAGCACACGTAGCTACCTCGACATGGTAAATTCAGCACATATTCATTGGCATAATGTACGCGTACCTGCTAATACAATTACCACATCCGATGGTAATTGATTAATTAGACTATATCACGAAATTTGAATAACTAATTTAAATTTTATGAGAAATTATTCCTTAAAAGGCTTCTAGGCGATTTAAATTCGCTATATAAATAACAAAAAATGTAAAATGACATCATTTTGGACATCTTTGTTAGGAAATATGCGTTGATTTATTTAAATTTATTTATTGAGTCGTTTATTTTGCATTGCATTTGCGTCAGAAATAAAAATTTAAATTGAAAGAAATTATGAATTACATGAATGAATTTAAACAAGAGCCTTTTTGCATTTCAAACAGAATGCACGTCAAAAATATTGACTGAGTATGGAATTAAATACTTCTAAACGATAAGTTGCAGGATGGTTGGTTCGAAAAGTTTAGAAACAGAAATTTAAGGAGAAGACGGTGAAGCACGTCCTGCTGTAAAAAAACAAACAATTGAAAGCCTCAGTGGGGAAAAAATTCCCTTTTCAAGCACCTCGATAACTAACTAACCATTTACGTAAAAAATGATTAATTGAGAAGCAGCAAAAAAATCTCAGATTGAATCAAACTATAATGGATGGTGTTTCCTTCAAACACCATCAATTTAAATAGAATTCTGAATCCAGATTTCGTTAATCAATATGGAACGAACTTTAGTTTTATGTGATGCTTATCATAATATTATGATGCGCCCGCATGGATAGAATAAATCACTTTGGGATCAGATTGACGTATTGATCTAGAATAACCTTGGCCCGTTGAATCAACCTCAATTGTTACAATCGTTAATGGTTGATTCCATGTGTTTTGAATTTATATTCTTTTGGTGCATAGAGGGTAAATTTTTTATTGTAACGGAAGTTGTGCACGCGCAGCTTGCGCATTGTAGCGGGAATGCGTGTAGCGGGAATACGAGATCACGAAATGAGCGCGCATCCATTAAACCGTCAAAAATTTATTCACTTGAAATGAATGTTCCATTAACATAAATAATGTATTATCGACCATCTAGAATAGAGCACCAATCATAAAGATGCTCAATTCAAAAGCTGACGAATGATTGGTTATTGAATTGAAAATTAGAATTGTTTATTGAATTACGATTTAGGTGTGTATTAGGATTTCAGGTTATTGTCAATGTTTTTGCAAAAATAACGTAATTGTCAGATATTCGTTTTCAAAACAAAATATTCAAAACACCTTCATTCATTCGACATTCTATGCAGCTGTCAAAATTCTATAGTCTCGAAACTTTTGGGCCAAAAATCTATAAAACTTGAAAGTGGGTAATCTCTTGGACCTTTTTTGAAAGTGCACACGTTTTTAGTTCATCGTATTATATGTCTGCGTTGCTATGATAATTAATGCCTTGGAATCGTCGATACGAAGACAAACCAATAGTTACATTTGTACCGCTTCAAAAATAAATATTAGAAATTTAACTACATTATAGTATTATTAATTATATTTATCATTTCCCTAGACATCGTATTTTTGTATTAATATACATTTTTAACCAATATGTAATTAATTAATTTAAATTTTTCAAAGCAAGAAAACACTTTGTGGCTTGACATTATAAGAAATTTAAGAACAAATTAGATACTATGTTTTAAACCACTTTATTGCTATATATTTGTCAACTAGTTTTGGTTGGACTCAACCTTCTTCAGGACAATTATAATATAGAATTATAATTAATTTAACCAATTATCATAATCACGCCAAAGAAGTATTATTTTTACCGTGCGTACAGGGGTTCACGCTCCTTCATTTTTTTATCCTCGTTAATAATAGATATACCTACACATTATATAACAGCAATATCATAATTATAAATAATATAATATTTATTAGAGATACTGAAATAAACTAAAATAAAAATTCTCTGCCAAGTTTGCGTGAGGGAGCACTTTGAGCATTAAACTTGCACAAACTTGTGGCTTGTTAATCTTGTATTCAGTTCTAATAGAATAAGTAAGCTTGGCTTATTTGAATAAATTAACTGATAACGCAAAATGTTTTCGTTCATCACGTGTTTATTTCATTTTCTATTTTTACTTTATGTAATTGATAGAATGAAAGTCTTACAAAAATAAGCTATTAAGTGTTGAACTGAATAAATAAGTTCTATAAGAGAGAAATGATTATCTAGTGATATAATTAATATAATTAATAATAATATACTTTTGTTTTCACCATTTGTTGAAAATACCAACATGTTTCGGGGCCAATGGTCCCTTCATCGGAATACAATTATAGTACTTTGAATATCTTAAATAACCAGATCACTTTGAAAAATAAATCTTTTAAATTTATTTTCATGATAATATTATACTTTATTATTTTTTCATCTCCCATATATATTTTCTTTGTTATTGTCTATACATAGTTTTTTCATTTTTCATTTTTAGTGTACGTTGTATCCTGATGAAAGGACCATTGGCTCCGAAACATGATGGTTTTTTCAACAAATTAGTAGTGAAAACAAAGTACTATATATTCTCATTAGTTATGTGAATGAATAAGTGTATTCAAACCATAATACATCATTTATAGTATCAAGTAAGTAGCTGAAATATTCTAGATGAGATAACTTCTCTTATATTGCTAAAAAAATCATGTATTAAATCCGTATCGATCTATTTTGTATTGTTACCAAGGAAACTTAAATACATTTAGGTCATGTAGATGAAAAAATGCCTTTTTACCATTTTACCAGAGAGGGGCTCTCTTTGAAAATTTTGTTTCTTTATTCTCATTTGGAAGAGAATTTGGGTGGAATGATGAGCACGAAGAATAAAGGTACCATTAGGTAATTTCAGACGAAAAAATGGTATGAGAATAAATAAACTGAGTCATAATATGTAGTGTATCTTTGGGCCGTTTTAAAAAATATATTTTATCGAAGACTCTATAACAGTGAGCTCTTTTATTTGTTCAATGAGAAAATTGTCTCAAGATTCAACAAAATTTCAAGGGTTCAGAACTGTTATTTATAAATGATATTATTGATATTTTTATATAATTTACGAACAAAGAAGTCTTCTGTGTGAGTGTCCGAAATTCTGATGGTGCAGTGACCTGCCGTCCGCGCGTGTCTTGCTGATGCCCCGATTTGTATATGTGGCATTCCTTGTCCATGTGTGTGTGTGTGTGTGTGTGTGTGTGTGTGTGTGTGTGTGTGTGTGTGTGTGTGTGTGTGTGTAGCCTAGATTGGTGATTTTCTGCATTGTGGTATGAATTCCACACATTTATCAAAATTATTACAAACTTAAATTGATTTCATAACCTTACAGTAAAATCCAATTGTTTATTCGAGTGGTTTACTTTAAATTCTCTTTATCTTAACTTTGATAAATTTCAAATAATCAGCAATACAAAAAAATATATAATAAATCGGTTTTTAATATACAAAGGGCAACTATAATCTAACTAAAGTAGCAGCAATAAAATATCTTGGTGCATTGTTTGACAAGAGACTTACATTTGTTCCGCATATTACCAAGATAACCAACAAAGAAATTAAATTTCTCGGATACATTTTGAAAAGAGTAAAAAATTTTAGGTTTTAATGAGTATTATTAACATAGCGAAGCTATCGTGTACGAGATTTGTATGTGATTTAATTTATTTGTATAAATTTACTAACGGTATTTTGGACTCCCCTGTGTTATTACAAATGATAACTTACAGAGTTCCTAGGCGATCTGCTTCGCGAGAGGGTGTGCTATTTTATGTAGGTACCCAGCGCACTTATTATGAATTAATTATACATATGATTAAACTGTCGATAAAGCTCCATAGACATTGCCTGCTTCACTGTGTGTTCTGATGGTCTCCGACTTATGTTCCTATACCATCCCGACTCGTTCCTCCAGCTTGCTGTGTATGTCCGTGGTACCCTGGCTACCACGAATGCGTGAAATTTTAATCCTATTTATCATCTTGTCATATAACAAATAACAACTTATATTTTCAAATTTCTACATAGTTTTAATTATTTTATTGGACTTATATTGAAGTGAATACACTTTAAATATTTTATATTAGTTATTTTTATAATAGACGGAAATGTACGAGGCCGCTGTAGCGTAATAGTAATGCACTGTTCCCGGACAGATAGACGAGTAGCTTGTTGGTCTTGTGGTTAAAACTCTCGCCTCCTGATTCAAAGGTCACGGGTTCGAACCTCACTCCAGACCAGCAAGATAGTCCTACTTTCACAGCACAAGCTTAGTTTGATATGTATTCCATGTTTGCATCTCTATTTAAAAAAAAAAGATAACAGGTCCGGGTTCGAATCCCGATAGCAGCCAAATATTTTTTTGTTGATTTGATTTTCTGTGTCTTTCTAATTGATTAATAAAAATAGAGGAATATATAAATGTTTCGGCTATTATTAATTATTTATTGGCATTTTTATTACATCAATGTGCGTAAGATTTGAATTTCACACCACAAATTATCGATTATATTATCTTCTCTTCATAAAAAATAAAAATGTAAATATTATGAAAGTCAAACAGTATAATTGTAAATTATTTGATAAAAAGGAAATACGAGGAAAAATTGACGAAAATCTGTTTCGCCGTTTGTAAATTGGGCGGATTTTTTTTTTTGTTTCCAATTTTGAGAAAATCGAGTGAAATATATTATCTCTAGATTGCTTCAATATTTTATACGTTCGTTGGCTGCGTTCGTCATTTATAGCGCTACGGGAGTGATCGAATTGTTTGGAACGAAATCACGTCTTATTTTAGAGAACGCTTCAAAACTTTGGTCAATTTAAATTCCTTAAAACGTGTATGTTTATTTTGTTGATTGACAATAGATGTTTGTTTTAATATTTTATATTTTTATATGTAGGTGTGTTCTGAGAACATAGTTACTGAATTTCGTCCCCAGAGGGATGCTTAATTTATTAAGATCAAATATAGAAGCCTCACAGAGACGAAGCTGTTTATATGAGAAAGGGGAATGGAAGTCTTTGTAGGTATATGACGGCCCATATAAAGGTATCATTACCAGCTGCAAAATCTATGTTTACTATTCATGAAAAAAGACTACAGATGTCTCTAGCATAGTCCATTTATATAAACGAAACATTCTCAGATTTGGAACACATATAGAACATTAAAAAATTTGATTATGTGTGGATGTTATTTCGATGGAATTGGTGAAAGTTGCATTGTGTAGAGTGATCACTTAAGCCAGCTTATACAGGTCGATAACCCTGGGCCATTCCATCACGTTCCTCATATAAATAGCTTCGTCTCTGTGATACTTCTATAATTTATCTTAGATATTTATTTATTCGGAGTTCAATGTTAATAATACACCTTTGAAAAGAATTTTTAGTACGTAGGTTGTACCTAGTTCAAAGTATGTCTAAAAAAATGTTTACTTAATACAATTGGAAGAAGTTTCTTTTGACAATATGAAAACAAAAAGACAACATTGTGATTTTATTGATTGAACTAGATAAAAGATTAAAGATTCATCTGCATTGCCTTATGTCAGTATTACCAATTAATACCAAAATAGTTATGAATCTGAAATGAAATGAATCCAAACAAAATGAATTTATTACAATTTTTCTATTGCATTTCGAAAACTCAATGAGAACGTACATTGGTCTATCGTCTCTCATTTTTTGGCACCCAGAGTCTACAACATTTCGTCAAATATGTACCTAATACAAAAAAAAATCTCAATCTATATACGTAAATACATATTGTCAAAAAAAACTCTTTTTTAAGAATTGACAGAAAAGAATCTAACATCTTAGATACGTATTTTAAATGTGTATTTATTTTATTCATGATTTGTGTCTATCTTGTTGTTCTATATTTTAAGTACCTATTGCGAACAATATTTATTTATTTTTCAATTTATTTGTTTATTTCTACTTAAGTTAAATATAGTAATTTAGGTTGGATTGTGCCTGTCTCACTAGAAATACCCGTATTGAGAGAGGCATAGTTTACAATGGTATGTTGATACAAAACATAGTATGTAGGTATATAGTAAAATAATTATTTGTATTTGATGAAGTATTTATATTTAAGTAACATAATAAAAAAGTATATAATATGTACATAGTATTTAATTATGATTTCTAAAATCTTCTTGCATAATAAAATCCCGTAGTAAACAAAACTTTTTTTTTACAATGGATGTATTTTTTAAAATTCTGTTTCAAACCAAGTCTCATAAGTAAAATCGTCTTCTTGTAACAAAGCGAGACTTGTTATATTAACTAAGCCCTCGGCGGCCCTCGTAGCGCAGTGTATGACACTGGATTCCCACCCGAGGGTTCCGGGTTCGATTCCCGGTGAGGTCACAATGTTAATCTATGTGATTTACTCAAGCCTGGGTGTTTTGTGATGTATTTCGCTTCTGTAATTGGGCCTTCTGGTCTGTTGAAGCGTAAATAATAATAATAATAAAAATAATAATAATAATAAGACATTATATTTTTTTAAATGGTTAGTTTGACCCTTTTACATATAAAAAAAATTACAAGTTCATATTAATATACAGAATACAACACTTGGCACCAGGTTATATGGCCAAAAGTCAGTTTTTGTCTATATATTTTGGTGGTCTGTGATATTCGATTGGATTATTATTATTCTAAATCATTTCAGACTGTTTGCCGACCTTCGATGTTGTGCTATTTTTCTAGATTTAATTAAGAATTTCGTGGAAATATATAATCTTTTACTGTGTTGCATTAAATGTATAAACTTTCTAAGTACCTACACCGAGTTAAAATTTAAGCCGTTCTACTATAAACATATTTTCCCGATTCTTTTGGAGCGCTATCTGCACTCCAGAACGCAACCTCCACAAATTCCAGGGGTGAGCGAGCATTCCACGGTGACAAATTGGAAAAGGTTGAATACGTTCTCCGGAAAATATGGTTTTTATAGGTGTTGTCGTGTAGCGTACTGAAACAGTGTTCATTCAAAATAAAATACATTTTTCCGAAGTGAAAATGTGTCTTTTCGACATTTCTACCACTCGTTGTATTAAGTCGAGCTTTGGATATGTAAACAATATTTTCTTGTATTGACACTTGAATTTTTTTTTACAAAGTGTACAGGTAATTACCTAGTGTGGGATATATGAAGTTTAAATCCATGACAGGAGTGCTATGTTACTTAAAAATGCCACTTTGTTGGTAAGAGTTATAGTTTTTTTTGTTTTTGGGGTATTTAGTTAGTTTTAAGGTTTAAAGTTGTTTCAAAACGGTCATGCGTTTTAAGACATTGCATTGAGGGAATGATTGAAAGATTACTGAATAAGGAAGAGTACCAGAATTACAGTGAAAAGGAATCTGAAGATACAGGTGAATCCACAACTTCTTCAACCAACAATGTATTTCTTACCATTTTTAACATTTTTACCATCCCTCAAGATAGTTTCCAGCCATCAGGAAGCTCGAATACCATTCTATCAAACAACAGTCCTTGGTAAAAATAATAATTTTTGGTCTAGAAAGACTAAAATTACTCAACTATAATTAATAAAAATATACTTCGATTTTAATTTTATAATTTGTTAGTATACATTATATCCTGACGAAGTAACCATTGGCCCTGAAACCAATTGATTTTTTCAGTAAATAAGTGGTGAAAACAAAGTATATTTATTAATAATACTCGTACTACTAATGACTACCAAAGAATACTCAGAATGTTGAGACATTATAGCGGCAAAACAAAAGGTCTATGAGTCACACTAGATATATAATGGATCCATTGACATGTTTATTATCGATGAGATTTAAGCAACAAAACTTTAATAATCTTTAACACACAATAATAAAAATATCAAAACGAGAGGAATTTCTGATTTTTGTAATTATAGGATCCAGGACACCAGTAAGTTAGTCCTATTTACAAAGCACCTACAACTACTTAGTTTGAAAATAGTAAGAATATTGATGCGACGTATTCCGTGTTCGCATTCTATTTTTTCACAGACTACGGTATGATTTATCCTCTCGTCTGTATACATCTATTTGCTTCGTATAAAATATCCCTTTTTATTTCAATACCTGAATAGACTTATACAAGTTTTGAAAAGCTACCAAAGCTTGCCTGATTGCTTATTCTCGGAATTATCTGAAGAAATCGACTAGTTGGACGTCTACGGAATACTTTGAATGGAGAAATTATAAGGTTTCACATCCGATCCTTTTGATCTTATCTCACAAAACGCTAACAAATCTCTAAATGGCTATTTGTTCTGCGAGCTGTCCGTGAAATACGAAACCTTATGTCGCGAAGAAATTCTGTTTCAGGAGAGGGTGCAGAAAATACACGAGAATACAAGAGAATGCTTTCATTAGAGGTCAAGACCCCCCAATGAAACGGTTCCCTCATTACCGAGGTTCGTGATCCTCAGTAATGAGAGAACCCAGGCGCGTGCAGTGGGAACATTGAAGCATGACTTTGTTGTAAACGTATATTTTGAAAAAAATAGAAATCATATATTTATGCGACAGATTTTTATGATATATCAAAATATGAATAACAATTGTGATAAAAATATATCGAATTGTTGTATTCCGATTTTTTTCCAAATAATTGGTTCAAAAAAGCTGTGATGTTCCCACTGTACGCCCCTGAGAGAATCAATTGAACCAGAGAGTTTCTTTAATATTTTTGCTTATGCAAGGCAAAAAACATTTTTATAACAATAATTGTGAGCTGTGTAACGTGTTATATGAAGAATAGAACAGAATCATGAGATAAAATGTTATATGCATTTAAACATTACACATAGCCGGTCCACAAAACTTTATTAAAAACTAGATTTCTGTCCTAATTACGAGTAGAAAATGTCCTAGCGTCTGAAGATAAGCGACCTGTATTTTTTTTCCAATATTTCTGACTTATCTTCTGTAAAACGTCGGACTATAATAAATTAACTTACACCGAATATTATAAATTCATCCGCTTTAATAGAATTCAAATAGAATAATTAAATCCCCGCAGAAATTTCAATAAGATTATTTGATTAATTTCTTTATATAATAATTTAATGTAGAATGATGTCTCTACCATAATCCATTCGAATTTATGGAAGTAACTGATTTAGGACATATATACAACTTTCGAAAATTCGATAATGTGTGGCTTTTCTTACGATGGAATTGGTTAATTTGCATTGTGTAAAGTAATCACTTAAGCTAGCCCATATAGGTCATAAGCCCTGGGCCGCTCTATAAAGACTTCCATACATGTTTCTCATATAATTAGCTTCGTCTTTGTAAGATTTTTATAATTTATCTTAATTAAGAATATTTCTGTAAATTTCCCAATTCTTACCACTTTTGAATTTTTGAGACAAGCATGTTATTGAAGACATTGTCTCTCCATTCTAGTTCTTGTCATCCCAAGCTTCTGCGTCCAGTTGATTTTATATTCACCAATGACTTTCCTGATTGCTGTTCTTTCCAACCACCGAATATTTCCTACTTTATTCTTTATTCTTTATTCTTTATTTCCTACTTTATTCCTACTTGAGACGACACTCTCATTCATTAGCTCATTTAACAAAGTATGGAGCTCATTGCTTTAACATCTGCGCATATTTAAACAGTGTTAATACTGGTCTGATAAGAATTTTGTACAATAAAACTTTGGTGTTTCGACACAACAATCGAAATTATGTATAATAAAATTTTTAAGGAGTAAATAACAATTATTTATGTTAACTATGCATTTTTTAAACTTTTGTGTGTTATAAGAATACTTCAATCCAGAATAAGTAACGCCAACACCATAAAACAGTGACGGGCAAAACCGATAATTATTCTAACCGTGATTCTGTAACCGTTATTTAAGATTTGTATTTGTTTGTATCGATGATTGGTAACTTATTTTTGTCCCAAACACGTCCCAGTTTTTGTTCCCATTCCTGCCTCCAATTGCCTTTTTACATGCTTTCTCTTATTGGCTCTCTTTGTCTATTTGTTCATTGATGTGGCGGAAACTTATAATTGATTTCTCACCAACTTCCCGTCTAGCTAGAGCTCTGAAACATTCAACATTAAAGTAATATGGGTGACCATATATTAATAATTTTCAACGTAGTTTGGTAATTACATTGATTAAAATTAATAATTTTCCATTATTGTTGAACATTAAAAGTGCCTACGTAGCTTCGAGGTTTATCAATATTAACATGAAACTTTAAACATTAGGCGTCGGAACTAAATGTCAAATTCGATGAATTGGGGTTATGTTGAATTTAGATTTGTATAAAAGTATCTCAGGGTAACTTTGGTTTAGAAAAGGTTGGTTTGACAAAAAGGCTATTCAACATAATTATACCACGGGTTCAAAGAGTGTTGATGCGCAATAAAGGCAGTATTTTCTGCAATTAGCCTGACACACTCATGTGCCATTCATTCACTTTCTCGCGAGGAAACTGTTACACCATATTAAATGCATGTCTTCAAAAAATTTTTTGATCCACTTTTACGCCTCAATTCATATTACTTCATTAAGTCTTTTTTTTTTTTTGATTCATTCAGTATTGTTGTCCACTATAATTGAAAAATCTATTGTGCAACACTTATTGCCATTATAAAAGTTAAAACTATTGAGATTCCTTAAAATACAAAAAAATAAATACCAGTTAAAATATCTTTAATATTAAAAGTGTAAATAATATTGTATATTATTGAGGTCTATCGAAATCTCCGTAAAACTCCTTAACACTCTGGAATCATCTACAAACGTCTGTTAAGTTATGGAAACGAAGAAAATATTCTCGTAAACAAAAATATTCTCGTAGAAATGTATATAATTGGACGTTCGAAAAACCAGCGTATTTCGTATAAGAAGCGGAGCCAGCACCCCGGCGGCTTATGTTTGTTTTATCGTTTGAATGACGTGATTTAGCTAGTGATTTATTAAACTAATTAATGTTTCAAGGCATTTTCAAAAAAAGAAGGAAACTAGATAACTTAGAAAACTTAGAAAACTAAGCGTTTAATTGTAACAAAAAATTTTAACTTAAATTTAAGTAGTTAACCCTAGAAGGCTTTTGTTATTTTATATACTTTGTGGCTCTTTATTAGCCGATTCGATTAACAAGTAATTCGTATATTGAAAATGGCGGCATTTACCCGCATGACACAACCGCCTCTTAAGACGTCCTGTTGGTGACTAAGTTAACACGGAAAATCAACGTGATACACTCAACAGTTCGAAAGAGAAAGCAACCAATGTTTTTCGTGTTAGTCGAAACGACTAAAAGTCCCTTCTTGGGTTAAGCACCGTCTATTATGTTCTCTTTTCTGCACCTATTGACCCTGTCCCTACACCCACCCGACTCAAATCATCCTCCACCCCCCTCCTCAACCCTAAGCAGTACCTACCTAGCCCTTTAGTCTTAAGTTTAGTATTAATAATATCACTGAAGATTATGCGTCAGCATTAAAAACGTTGTAATTATCATAAATAACAAATAGTGAGACTAAAGCGTGTTATTATTTTTAAATATTATTTAAAATGGCCTTCCAAAAAGTTTTACAAGAAAAATTCGTAAAATTAGTATAAATAAATTGTAAAAAAGTATAAAGCATACATTACTGACGCATAAAATAAAAAATATATATATAAAGGCAGATGTCACGCATTACTCTCGACATAACAAATAAAGTACGCCATGAATGGACATACTGCGCGATATCCAGAGTCAAAACGAGCTCAAACGCAACATGAACTCAAATGCAACATGCATGAGAACGCGTGAAAACGTGTCGGGAAAAAAGAAGCCTTAAGAGAGCCCTTAAGGAGACCTTTTGCAGAGAGTAGAGTTTTCGCAGCCCGCTTAGAATAAGAATTTCACCAACAAAACTCGGCGTAAGAATTCAAAATTAATTTTGCTTTCCTCAGGAGCTCCTAATGTGTCAATTAAACAGCACCACTAATGCATTAAAAGCATTTTAAGTGTGTTGCTCCCTTAACTATTCAAACCTGTTAAAAGTGCTCCAAGGTGCTCCATTTCATGAAAGTAATGAAATGAAGGGATGGGAGAACCTCTTTTTCCTTCGAAGTTTTATCAAACAATTTGTCTTTCAATTAAAAAATCTCCCGCATCAATGAAGCCCTTTCAGATAATTATTAAGATAAAAATATTTTTAATTGAAATTTTTAAGGTATTTTTTTAATTTTTGCGTGAAAATTATACAAAAATAATTAAATTTAATAATAAGGGGAAAACACTTTATTTTAAGCCACTATTTATTGATTAATCATCATGTTTCGTGACCATGTCAGGATACAACATATACTAAAATTAAAATCAGAAGTATAGACATAATAAAAAACAAAAAATAAATATAAGGGATTTGAATAACTAATTAGAAACTATTGTGCAAACCAGTTTAAAGGGAAACTATTCGCATAAATGATTTAGTTATTTAAAATGTTTAATTTATAATTTAATTTTCTAAACCCTTGTTTGTATCAAAATAATATTTTTCGTTTTCAAAAGCTGATTGGAAATTTCAGAATAATCTTAAGTGTTCTTTAAAGCCAATATTAAAAAATATTGTCGTGTGTTTATAGTATTTTTCCAATTAGCTAATCCTCAAAAATTTAGTTAAAGACATATGTACTTGATTAATGTACTCACTTAGTGATTAAGTGTTTCGGGGTCAAGCCTCATTCTAGGAAACTAACGAGTTCGCCCTATTTATGTACCACAAGCGATAACTTAGCATTGATGTGACACATATTCCGTGTATGTGTATATTTTAACGTATGCTTTTAAACAAAAATGAAATAGAAGAAATAACTTCTTCAATAAATTCAAAATAATTATATGGTGACATTATTAATATAATTAATAAAAATTAATTTTGCTTTTAACAATATGTATTGAAAAATATAAACATGTTTCAGAGTCCAAGGCCCCTTCGTCAGGATACAATGTACACTAACAAATTATAATAAAAATCAAAAATCGAAGCAAAGACAATCAAAATATAAAAATTAAATACGGGAACTGAAAAATAATTAAGTATCTACTAACGTGAAAACAAATTTTAAAAATAACTATTTGTGTAAAGGAGCTGGTTAAAAATAATATTTAATTTACTGTTAACACTCTTTCTTATTTCCAAAATATATAATTTATCAAACTGTAATTCTGTGTAATTTGTATATAAAATTTGTTAACCCTTATAAATATCAAAAGAATGATGCCTAGCCAAAAGATGAATCGCAAATTCGGAATGATTATTGTTACTTAAACACTTCAAATATTCCTAAACTCTAACATCAAAATAATCACGATCATTACAAATAAACCAAAAAATCATCCTTATTCTTATTATTTAATGTGTATGTTTTTAATTTATAATTAGTAAAGAAAGCTGGTTTAATGACATTTGGGATTTTTTTAAATATTGAATATGATATTTGATTATTTATAAATGAAATTTTTTTCCAATGCTTTTCAGTATCAAATATTGGGGGGTAATCAAAAGATTTAAAAAACTTCTTCTAATGCTTTTTATTTAACATATACTTTGTTTACGTCACTAATTTTTGAAAATACCAACGTGTTTCGGGGCCAATTGTCCTTGAATCAAGGTACAACGTAAACAAGTTGGTATTTCATTTTTTTTAAATAAAGATGCTAACACGGAATACGTGTCACATCAATATTCTTACTATTTTCAAACTAAGTTAAACGCCTGTGCTATGAAAATAGGACTAATTTGCTAGTCTGGAGTGAGGTTCGAAACCGCGACCTTTGGATCACGAGGCGAGTGTCCTAGCCACATGACCAACAAGTTACTCTATATGACATACTCTATATCTATATGACAAAGAAATACTAAGTATATTCTTGTTAATTATTAGGTAGGTTACCTTAGAACTATTTTTTAAATACGAAAATGTATGTTATTGATGGGTTTGCGTTAACAATATAAAAATATATTCGAAAATATGTTTTTCTTGTCATTGCTGACGAGCTTTCACCTATTATCAGAATATGAGTGGGTATGTTTAAGCAATTATATGTCTGTTTTATTTGTATTTGTACAAATGGTATTAATTCTTTTGAACTCCATTGTTAAGTCCAATTGGTAATGGCCCAGACAGCTGAAATGATCGTCCATTTATTGGGAAAAATTAAATATAGAACAAAAAAAATGTGTTCGATTATTATTGTGTCGATTAAGTGTATGTATGTTGATTACGGTATTTTAACCAATTACACGGGAATACGTAATGCCAACAACATAGTATAATAGTGATGGGCAAAACCATTATTTTAACCGTGATTATGTAACTGTTATTTGAAATTGTGCCTATGATTGGTAACTGATTTTATCAATTCATAGTGATGGCCAAACCGTTATTTTAACCGGTTATTCATGATGCTGTTATTTGAGATTTGCATCTGATTGTATCGATGATTGGTGATTGAGATATAAATGTTGTCTAGAACACATGATATCCCGTTGAATTGCGAAAAATCAGTAACCAATTATTGATACAATCACGTACAAATCGCAAATAACGGCTATCGTGGAACCGGTTAAAATACCAACATTATCAATTCAACGGGCAACTATCGGTATAGGTCTTTTCATATTAGCTTGCAATTGAGTTAGTGTGGGAACAGTGCGTAGATACGCGCATTGTTTCGTTGTGTTAAGTTTACGGATACGCCCCTCTCGTATCCGTAAACTTAACACAACGAAACAATGCGCGTATTACGTACTGTTCCCTCACTAACTCAATTACAAGCTTATATGAAAAGACCTACACTAGACAACAGTTTTATCTCAATTGCAATCATCGACACAACCAGATATACATATCAAAACGCAGTACCGTGAGTAACCGGTTAAAATAACAGTTTCACAATCACTAATGTCTGTCTGTTCTGGTCTCTGTACTATCAATATGCTGTTTGGCCGACTTAAGCCTAATATAATTTATTGTATGAAAGGGGTATGATACCTAAGTTTTGTATTCAGTGAAAAATAGCTATACTATTTTTATACTAGTAAAATGGTGCAGAATTCTTTAAAGAATAAACAGACTGACAATCGGTTTTATATTTATAAGTATAGATCTGATACAATATATGTATGTAAATATTATTGTATATATATTTTTTCATCATTTTCTTCTTATGTACTTATTATCTATTGAATGTTTTTATTGATATTTTTTTGTTTTTTGTTATTTATACTGTTATGCTATTTGAATACTTTTTGTTTCAAATTTTGAAAATGCCAAATTTAGGGCGTATATTATTTAAAAAAATCAAAATCAAAATTCATCACCTTTTTGCGCCTCCTTTTGCAAGAATCCGCTTCTCCCCGGGGAGGAGCGCTCCTCAGTTTGGAAATCGCTGCTTTAGGGCCTACTTTAACATATGTTTTAAGATAAAAAATGTTATTGGACGTTCAAAGGTATTCACCTGATAAAAGTATTTCTCCCCCTGTGGAATGTGTTCATCTTTAAAGATCAGCCTGTTTAAATAATCTGCTCACTTTGTGCATGAGCAACCTTCGCTCGCCACCCCGACATAAATGTCATGTGTGCACGCCCACACGTTTATCATGTGTACATGCCCTTTTGGGCTGGAGAATTATAGTGACGAACGGCTTATCATATTTTGTATGCAGAGCACACACTGACCTTTACCGACAAATCTTGTGGGTTTTTTAGAAGTATGTCCAGAGGGCGATTACGCTAAGAGTCTTCATATCAGATCTACCTCCATAAATCGGACTATCGGACAGTCATTCGTATTCGGCTACTTTAGTATTCAACTTGTCTTACAGTGAGGAAAAAATATAGTATAGTAGAGTAAAAGAATTCTTAGAGTAAGAGTAAGAGTATTTTTGCTACAGATTATTGAAAAATGAAGAAAAAAGAAATTATTTAGTGAAAAACGTGGCGGATACTGACTTCTCACACCGAGAATTCTGAGTTAGATTCCCGGTGAGGTTTTGATCGATGTGACTCATTCAAGCCTGGATGTTTTTTGAAGGAGATTCATACGATTTGAATACATTTTGTAGATACGTAAATCCCTGAAAGCTTGATCAAACATGAATAATACAATAAATCGGCGATTTAAGTCAATAATTTTTTTATTTAATCGCCTCAGAACTTCAAATATTACAAAATAAAGAAATATTACAAATATGGTGTATAAAAGCAATTGCAGCAATATCCAAAAAAATTTAAAAAATTTATGAATTTTAATAATTTAAAATGTACTGAATTCTAGATTTTATGTATCTATCCCTTCCAAGTTTCCTATAAAATCTTAAATTCAGTACATTATAAATACGTAATCCTCGATGATTGCACTAATTTTTTTTTGGATATTGCTATATAAAATACCCCGCAAATGATGTTGATGTTGTTATTAAAACAGTTGAGGAGAACTCTTTCAAATTTCTTAAAAATATATTTTTCCACTTTCAAGTGAAAATAACTCGTCAATCTCGACGAATATATTATTTACTTTCGAAATTGAGATCCACCTTCTTCAAGTAATTTTTCGCTTAATTATCGAGTTGGTTAGAAACTTTTTATCTGACGGCAACGGCGCTGGTCGTGGAAACTTTCGTTGAAAAAAGACAGGTAAGTAGGAAGGGAGAATGAAAATTGTTCGCCGTGCGCATCGTACAGCTTGAGAATATTATTTTTAAATTTTGCAAGATTTCAAAGGGTTAATCGTTTAAGCCTGTTTTCGCCTGCGTTGCTGTAGCAACGAAGCTTCCGGTAGGTCCAACATGGTTTTCAGTTGAGGGGCTGTGAAAGTATGTATATTCTTACACAGCTCGGTTGTAACAACACTACCGGTCATAAAACCGACAAAGAATTTTTCTATTAAAAATATTTAGTTGTTACATGTGAAATATGCCATAAAACATCTGCACTAAATAAGATGACTAGTAGTAACCTAATATTTTTTCGTGAATTAGATTTTTCTGTATGTCTTTCTAATTGATTAATTAATTTGGTTATTAAATATTTCACAGAACTTTGTTCTGAAAAATTACAACTTCACAAATATGAATGTGTTCTTGAATATATAATATCTGTTGTATAAATGTTTGTCCAAATAAAAATGAATTATTCAATTAATCATGGCGTCCATCTAGCGGTGGCATTGCAAAGTAATTTCAAC
The DNA here is from genome assembly GCA_016648135.1 of Agrypnia vestita. Lineage (NCBI taxonomy): Eukaryota > Metazoa > Arthropoda > Insecta > Trichoptera > Phryganeidae > Agrypnia > Agrypnia vestita. Next base: position 14,685 of record JADDOH010005779.1, on the reverse strand, counting down.
TACCGTATCAAAAAAGTGGATTGCTCTATGGACAAAAATAAAAATTAATCAATTAATAAAAATAAGAACTACATATAAGGTCGATATATTCACGGAAACATAGAGGGTTGCTATAGCTTAGTGGTCAGAGCACCGGCCCCGGAAAGGAGGTGACCTGGGTTCGAATCCCAGTAGTAACCTAATATTTTTTCGTGAATTAGATTTTTCTGTATGTCTTTCTAATTGATTAATTAATTTGGTTATTAAATATTTCACAGAACTTTGTTCTGAAAAATTACAACTTCACAAATATGAATGTGTTCTTGAATATATAATATCTGTTGTATAAATGTATGTCCAATAATATTTATTTTCTTTAATATGTAATAGACAAAAAAAGAAATGAATGAAAATTAAATCCTAGGTACCTATTGATAGAATTGGCGTCAACTTTGTAGTTTCATAATTATCTTCTATTTGAGTTTATTAACAGTTCTTGACTTTCGAGAGAATCAGTAACTCTTATAGACAGTGAAGATATAAACTTGTTTATATATTATTATCTTATATTATCTTATACTTATCTTATATTTATGTCATCTTATACTTCACCTGTTTACGAGAGGTACTGATTCTCTCGAAACTCGAGTACTGATATTAAACGCAAGTAGAGTTAAACATTATTGTTTTTCAAAATTACCCTTAACGAAGTTTAAATTCGTTAATTGGATATATAGTGATCTCTATTTTTTTCATTGACATTTAGTTAATTCATCTCAAATGTTCATTATAATTCTATTATTAAATAATATTAATTAAAATGTCCATTAAAGATTAATTACTGAGGAAGTGGAACCCACCAATTTCTCACTAATCACTTCTGGTTTTGGTGATAATATCTTATTTATCACCAAAATCATAATAATCTGAATATCACTATCAAACACTGCTCACACGTCGGTATGTACCTACCTACTTTATCGCTGGTCAATAGTCGCTGTCTGTTGCGTTATTTCTACGGTCATTCTTCGCTGTCGAAAACAACTGTGTTTGGACGCGATGCTGTCGCGTATTCATAGAGATCCTCGATGTTTCTGACACAGTTTAGGTATTTCTAAATTCTTCTAGAATGTTCGGAAGACTACGATTATGTGTAATTCTTATTGTTTCTAGACTCTCGTGCAATCTATTGTCAGCTATTTTGTCAGCTATTTCTTCCACGTCAAAGCCCACATGGCGTGTGAATAAATAAATGAAATGTATAAAAGGGGACGTAAATATGGCCGGTGGTGTAGAGTGACGTTTCCGCCCCTATGTCGGAGGCTTAGGTATTTGAGCGGACCGGATGGCGGGTCGGACAGCGCGCTGAACGGCGGGAGGGCTATCGATTGACACCCGGACAAGGCACAAACACAATTTATTGAAATCGATGGTCTTTCCAACCCTCATCTCCGCAGGCCGCGCTCCCTGCGTCACGCTCCCTTCTCCGGAGGGACATCATTAATCAGGGGGTAATTGAACGTTCAACTATTCATGGCAGAATTTTAATGGCTTTTAAATTGGTCCATATTGCGATTGTCAAGCGGCACGCGATCCGCCTGTCGAGAAACCAAAAATTATTTTTGACGTAATATTTAGGTACCAGCTAAGCTTTAATATCTCATTACTCGTGAAGAAATCAAATATTTTGATTCGGGTTTTACTATAATTGACTGATTGGTAGAATGAAAATACTAAGTTTGGTCACGCTAAAGACAAATATAAACAGCGGAATTGAAAAAATATTTTACGAATACTGGAAGTTCTAATACGATTTGATCCTTGCAAATTCAGTTTCGTTTTCTAACTATTTCTGTTAACTGAAATTATGCCAACCGTAAAATTTATGTTATGTCCTTCGCTTCTTTTTAGAAGTGAGTAACTTATTTTTCGTTTGTAGGTAGTAATACACTCTGCTCTCAATGTGAGAAGAGTGTATCAACTCAGTCGTCTAATCTATGTATCTAAATATGATAATTTCGTTGGCCCGGATGAATAGGTAAATCTTTATTTATTAATAATTATGGGGCAACCAGATATAGAAAAAATATAATAAATATAATAGATTTTATTTTCGCATACATTAAGATAGGTGTCATTAATACATAAACCTAAAAGGTAGTATATTACTTACAATCTTAAATAATTTCTTAGCAATATAATTTGAATATTGGTTTTATTTTTGATAAAAGAAACTTATCTACAAAAATTAATATGCTTCATGAAAATAGCCATTATTTTGACTATAGTTATCGTAAAATAACGGTTCATTTATTTAAGGAAGTAAATTATTTTGAAAGATTACTAAATTAAATCGGCTAATTTTATCCTAAAGTATTATTATCGCCATATTTAAATATTTTCTCAATAAGTCTCACTGAGACTTATTCCTCGAGGATAAATGTAATTACCGTAAATAAGCCTTAAATGTATTCTACTCCAGTTGTGATAGCTAAATTCGTTGTAGAAAAATTTCGTTAAACGAAGTACCGCGGGTATTTCCAAATAAAATATTTTTAAAGCTGAATAATTCGTTTCAATGAAAGAACTCCGTATTAAAAACATATTCGCAATTTTGTTTGCATGTTTAATAATAATAATTCCGGTGAAAACCATTGCGTTTGACTGAACAAAATCTAAATATTCACCGTACAAAATTCTTTGAACCGTGCAAAAATGATTTATCGTCAAAGCAAAAGCATTATACTGTTTACGCTTGTAAAATTTCCGATAGACGTGCTCATGTGTGATGCGGTATGATAAATTTGCTTATCGATACATTCTCGACATTTACCATAGGGCACACACATCGTTGGTACTTAGTATATAGAGTAATTCGTAATTATTCAAAAACCCAGAAATTTTTTTCGAAATTTCTATTGGAGAGTACAGAAAGTAGTTAAAATAAAATGCAAATGTGAACACATTTTGGTGTAATGTTTAATAAAATTTACAGGGTGTAACTGAGCTAGTCCACAATATTTTACAGGTGGATTCCTGTCTTGATTTTAAATGTTCAAGTAACCATGACCTAATATCAATAGTTGAGCCACATGATAAGAATAGGGGGGATCGAGGACCTCCCTATCAACGGTAGTCAACCGCTTCGCGGTTCAACTTCCGAAGTATTTATTTTATTTATTTTATTTTCACGAAAGACCAATAGCACAACAAAGAAGCATAGAAAAGATTAAATAATATAGATGATCAATTATAGGTCTCCACTTTTATAAATATGTTAATAAATATGTTATGAAATAAACTTAGGCATGTTAAGAAGAATACAACAAGAAAGAATAAAAAATTTAAACAAAAGAAAAAGAGACTTGATTATGATACAGAAAAACTTAGGCATGTTAAGAATAATACAACAAGAAAGAATAAAAAAATTTAAACAAAAGAAAAAGAGACTTAATTAGTAAGCAGAACAAAATTCTGCACTCAAAAGTGTTTTTTAATTTTGTGTGGCTGCACTCGAACAAATCAATATCCAATAATTTTATCAATTTATCGAACGCATCGCATACCCTCAAGAAATATGAATTACGACGATAGTTGGATGAAGTAAAATCGAAGTGAAAGACTAGGTTGTATCTACGAGACCTACAGGAAACATGGAATTTTAATCTATTTTATAGTTCAGGACAGTCAACGTTACCCGATACAATTTTTAGTAGGTACATCAAATCACCTATTTCCCGACGTTTGTTTAATGGTACGATGTGATCTTCTTTGCATAAACTGACATAATCGTCAGAAATGCAATCAAATTTGAAGCGAATTGAAATGAAAAAATGAATTGAAAAAGCGAATAAACGTTTTTTGAATTTGTTCCACTGTATATAAATTATTCCAAATAGTTTCACTGTATATAAATTATCATTGTATATAAATCATAATTAAAGAACTGGAGGAAGTATCAAAATGGTTCCAATTCAACAAACTTAAATTAAATGTTTCAAAAACAAAATGTATGAAAATTAGAAGCAAAAAAGAACAACTAAATATAATGTGAAACTAGAAAATGAGATATTAGAAATCGTAGACAGTGTAAAATACCTAAGTGTAATTATAGATTAAAAACTAACATTTTTAAAAAATACTGAATTTGTGGTGAAGAAAATCGCAAAAAAAGTGTCCTTACTTGGAAGAATAAGAAGACATATAAATAAAAATACAAGTTTATTAATATACAATATTATGATTCTCCCGCACATAGATTATTGTTCCAGTATATATTATTTATAAGCAACGAAGCGAATGCTAAAGAAACTACAAATAGTACAAAACAGAGCGATGCGCATAATACTGAAGTGTAATAGGAGAACTAAAATAACAAAAATGTTGAATGCCCTAGGACTGAAAACTGTAAATCAAAGAATAATATATAATGTAATAGTTCAAATATTTAAAATTAAACATGGATTAGTACCCAAATACTTTGATGACAGGATGAAGGTGAATAAGGATTTTCATTCCTACAATACAAGAGGAAGCGACAACATAAGACTACCAAAGAAAAAGAAAAACACCTCACAAAATTGTATGATGTATAAAGGTATAAAAATCTTCGATAGTCTGCCAAAGGAAATTCAAAACATGGAGAATATAAGGAAATTTAAACTGAAGTGCAAAAATTATATTATATTTTTTTTTAATGATTAGATGGAACGCAACATGTCCAAGTGAAATCATGTATTAGCCCACACAACATTATGTGTGGAACTAAATTATTAAGATAAATAAATAAATAAATTATGGTCATGTGGGAAGAAACAGATGAATGATGGAAACACGCATGAATTTCTAGAAAAACTGTTTATTATCTCCGGTTCAAAAAATTATGATAGCTACCTAAGAATCTAGCCTTATTGTCTAAACTTAATCTACCTCTCTCCGTCGTGAACCTGGCGACGCCGACGTCTTGGTCCGGCGACGCGGCGCGGTCCGCATATTGGCGCCGCGCCTTCACGCGTCTGCTCCAGCGACGCAAGGTGCGAGGCCTCCCCTCACGCTGGTCTTCTCCTGCGCTGGCGGCGGGGCTGGTTATTACCCTGATAACCAGCTGACCATCTCCAACGGTCTTCAGCTCCGCCCTTTTCCTATCCTGTCCGTAACAGCGGCCGCGTCAGGCTACACGTTCTACCTGACGCCGCCGTTGGTAAACTTCCAACGCCAGCTCCCTCCTCCTCAACCTCCTCGACTGTCGCCCTGACAGTCAAGGTCTTTTCAGACCACCCGGCTCTCCAGGGAGTCAATGACATCAAATTTTGCATTTATTTTCAATATTTCTTTTTTTTTGCAAAACGTTATAACTTATATTCGATGTCTGATATTTTTTACATATATGCGTGTCGCATCAATATTCTTACTATTTTCTAAATTACTTAAGTGCTTCTGCAATAAAAATATGACCACAAGATCTTTAGGCGAGCGTCATGACCACTACACCAACAAGCTGCTCAGTAAGGACAATTAGGGACATTGAATTCTTTAAATAATAAATCTGTGTGGTTAAAGATATATTTAAATATTAATTTTATATTAAATTTTTGTGCTATTTTAAGAGCCTGAAGATTAATTTTGTATAGTCCACCCCAACCTATTATCACATATTGAAATATGTATTGTATAAAGGCATTATTTGTTATTGATTGGTGTCGAAAATATTACACATGTTTTGGTGTGTTCGTAGAGTTTTCACTTATTAAAAACATTACCTTTACGATGGACAAGGCCCTCTTCGACTTCGTCATGTTCCCGAAAATGAAAAAAATCGTGAAAGCCGACGTTTTGCCAACATCGAGAACATAAAAACATAATTGCTGAAGAAGCTGAACACCGCACTGAAAATTGCACTACACAAGTCATGTGACAATTGGAATAAGCGCAGGCACAAGTGTGTTATATCTGACAGAATTTACATTGAAGGAGATAAAATTAATATTGATGGTTACATTTTTTGAGAAAATGAAAATTCCGCGTATTTCTTATACCTAAACTCTCGTGCATGCTTAAACAATACAAAGAGGGAGACAAAATCATAACCACCACCACGACTGTAAGCATAAGGAAACACAAGAAAAATGCTTATCACTTTGGCCGGAATAAATAGGACTTTACTAGAAATTCATTTTGAATTAATAATTTCGAAATCTATTGATACTTAGTGAAATAAAGTGATTAAAAAATGATTCATTAACATATGTATGTTCATTCGTGAAAATAAATTCATTCATGTATTTATTCAAATGAACCGGATTACGTATGAAACAAAATATTAAATAGATAACGAAATGGCTTAAAGCAAGGGAGGCTTAATCAAGCAATTTAAATTCGACCCCCAAACAGGTAGGTAATGGTGACCCAACGAAATAGGCGATGGCATAAATCCATAGTAAGCGAAAGGAAATAGAAAAATATTATAAATCATCTACAGTTGAAAGTTAGGAAATCATTTTAATTAAATTTCGTTGGTTGTTCAAATGTAATCTAAACTAGAAAGATTTGTTGGGAAAATTTTTTTTGAACTCATTAAAAAAATCATATATGTATGTATTAATTAACCTTTGCTTCCAGGGGTACAAAATTTTCATATGTTCTTATGATAATTATTCGTAACCACTTTTATTAATGTGTAAAAGCGATATAAGTACAACATATGAAAAAAAATTTAATTAAAGCAAAAAATTCCTTCCAGTACCTACTGCAATAATCAGGAAAATTTTGTTTGTTGACTGTGTTTTTTTACATTTTTCTTTAAGTTTAATAAAAGTTAAGATTTTTTACAGTTTTTAAACATCTGCCTTTTTGAAAAAAAATGAGTAAATTATTTTGAAAAATTTATTCGAGATGTGATGATATTTGTAATGCTCATGAAATCCATTGTATGCCATATGAGGCGATTCGTTCACTGAGGAAACTCTTTACTTTAAAAATAAACAAACCAAAATTCATAATTTGCAAATTGATTATTTCTGTAGGTTTCTTTTTTTCATCGCAATAATGTGTAGAATGTATATTTTTACATTTTTTCCTTTCAATAATTTTTTTTTGTATATTCTTTTTCTGTTAAAGTATACTTGAAACTGTAGATCACCTGTATACGTATTTGTAAAATTGTGTAATTATTTTTATTGTTTTTTATTTATTTACTTATTAGATTAAGGAATCTTAACAGTTTCAATCGATAAAATGTTATAGCACAGTATATTTATAGCATAAACCAATATATTCACTTTAGATAATTTGCACTTTACACAAAATTTGTTTTATATGTGCATATTTAAAAATCAATGATTGTCTATGTTGTATACAACCTAAAATCTGTTTTTTTATGCAAATCCCGATAAGAATAATTTCATTGTCTGTCTATCTGTCCATAACTTCCTGTAACGTCTGTAACTTTTTAAAAAAAATTCTTCGATTTTTTTTAGAACGGCAAAAGGTCCACGGAAATTTTTTCCAACGGCAAAAGATCCACAGAAATTTGGTCCAATGACAAAATATCAACGGTAATTCGGTCCAAACACAAAACGTTCACTGCAAAAATCCTACGCGAAAAAATTTTTATGTTATTATCCCAATAATAATAATTTCTTTGTCTCTCTGTCCGTAAAGCCCTGTAACGTCCGTAACTTCTTTTTAAATACTTCCTTAGGAAATGACATGTAAACGGACATCATTTTTGACGGATTACACTACATCTTAAGGCTATCAGAAAAATGATTTAAGTGACAAGATGTATTTCTTCGCTGAAGGAGTAATTCTCATGCTCAGCGCAGAAACAATGCAACATAATTCAAACAGGTACAATGTTTCTTAAACTATTAATTATATTTGTACTTATTTTATTTATAACTATCAATTATATTTGTACAAAACTATTTTTAAATCTTAAGTTAATTCTCATTTTTATTTATACCTATATTGGAATATGTATAAAATGAAAATTATATTGAAGTAGGTAGTGATGTGGTGTTGAATTTTATGTGTGGCCAATACTCATTATATATGCTTGGTATTTATTATATATATTATTATATTTTTGTACGTGAAAAACTGCATTTATTTAAAATCTTATTTCGAGACGCCAAATTCATCGTTCAGTGTTATTATTATAATTAAACTAAAATGATAACAATATCTGAAACCCGGGAAACGTCGAGTACAATACTAGTCTAGTAGTATAAAACTTTATTCTGTAAAATTGCTTCCATAAATAAATATAATAAATCCTCGTATAAAGCGCGCGATTAATTTCAGTAAATCCTACAAATGATAGAGATTACTGGAAGGTATTACGATTTTGTCACAGGAGCACCGAATATAATGCGTTATGCGCGTAGCCAAGACAAAGTACCTGTTCCACCTTCATCCCTTAATAGGCACGGAGCCCGATAAATTTTCATTTCATTTCGTTACGCGTTAAGAATAATTACCACCAACATTCAGGGAGACCTTTTGTAACGCTCTGATATTATAATTGTGCTCTGTGAATTCAAAGGCAGAGAGGGAAGCTCGGCCAAAATAGAATTGTGTGGGTCACGTGATGGGGATGGCTAACAAAGCGACTATTGAAGTGGCCATCGGGCCATAGAAACACTTGGTCAAAGCCGCTATTTCAACCGGTTCCACAATGACCGTTTGAGATTTGTATCCGATTGTAACTTTTCCCGTGATCCAATCGAGCTGAAACTTTGCTCGATTGGAAAAAATGATCTCACAAATTTTCATTTAAAAAAATGTAATAATTACTGTATAATTTTGAATTTTTCGAAATTCTAACGATTTATATATTTATAATTTGTAGAAATTAACTTTGTCTCACTACATATTTTTGAGAAAAAATTAATATGTATCAATTTGATTATTGCGTCCCGCCAGTAGATTTCCTTTCTTTCAAGTTCTTCAACCATGATTTTTTTCTTCCAGGGTCCCAATTTTCAAAAATTTTTCCTAGCGTTTTCAGATACACAATCTCATACGTTATAATGTGAAATTTCCGAATATTGTTTATAAATACGTTTTTTATTCATTCTAACCGTTATACAAATCTTTAACATTTTTCGTAACTCTATTAATTTATCTAAAATACTTTGTCATATTACCATTTCCGATTTTTATTGTTTTAAATATTTAATGACTATAACATCTTCATACGTAGGTAACTCTAGCTATCCTCATCTCAAATGCTTCATAACGCCATAGCATTTCTTTGATATGTGTCCATACTTTAGAATTTTACTAATGGGATACAAAAATAAACATTAAATAACCCCATGTTCCAACCTCCCTTGGAATACTCAGCCCGCGGGAACACCAACCCATCTGTACAAGAAGAGTCCCTTTTGTCGGTTGATATTAAAAAAATAACGGCTACCGCGAAAACCACATTTATTTCGTTTGCTTTTCGAGACCAAAAAAATGTTTACTTTTTGTTTTCCTTTTCGGACAAAAAAGAGTTTTATTTCGTTCCTCTTTTCCGTTTCCATTTTAAGTTCCCTTTAAGAACCTACTTAAAGGATTTTTTACGTGTTTAAATTTTTTATTTTATTTGATTTACGACAGAATAACACGAGAAAGGCACTAAGGGGTGATTTATCCCTCGCAATATTCTAGAAACGTAGCGCAGTTTCCGACTTTGCAGGTTTCATATTTTCCTCTTTTATTTATCGTCGGCCCTTCAGGAAAGCGAAACCCTATTAGGACGTTTACAGACTGATTTTTCACATTGCCCGAAGAAAATTTGACCTTCCAACATCACGGGTGGGGGTAACTAACACTGTTAATAGGTACTAACAACCGGGTGTTGCTAACAAACCCGTCCTAGCTCGCAGAGGCGTACAGTCAATACATTCAAAAAGGCTGTGCAATATATAGATTAAGCACAAAATTATTCCGTTAAGACATTACTGTCAACTGCATTTGCATAAATACCCAACTACAGACATAGTTTTTAATTTATTTATGTGCTTTTTCATTATGTCATATATGCGAACATACACATAATTTTTTTACATATATTATTTTTTACATTCCTTGTTGATATTGTATTCAATAATATTTACTATTGTTTCATTTCATATCTATTCATAACTACAATATCTAAAAAATTAATTAATTTTATATAGTTTTTTGTCCTTATTTTACTGTGCGGCTGCTCTTCTTGGCACAGGTTCATCCTAGTGAGATGAATGACTTATTTATAACATTTATTTGATTTATGAATCAATTTGAAAAAGGCATACAGAAAAATCAAATCAACAAAAAAATATTTTAGCTGCCACCGGGTTCCGAACACCGTAACCACACCCTATCCGGGAGTGGTGCATTATCCAATTAAAATATTTTTTCGATGATTTGATTTTTCTGTATATCTTTTTCTAATTTATTCATAAATTTACTCATAAAACACAGAACTTTTTTTTGAAATTGCAACTTCACGATAACAATGTGTATTCTTTAATATATATCTATTTGATTATTTTGATTAAACAATAAATTGAAATTTTTAATACACATACGTTGAGTTATATTTATCACTAATATAGTATCAAAAAGAGCAGTCCCTCTCAACATCTGGTGTAATTAATGACTAACCTCAATACAGAAATTCTGTCAACTTATTCGAGTAGGGCAGCTAATTGCGTTGTGCCGAGGATTTTTTGGCCTTTAGAGGAAACACATGATCCGAGGCATTAGGCTTCACTTGGATCTCGACTTCTGGAGTGAACGGGTGTGCTTGCAATCAATTCAAAACAGAAGTCGAAATACAAGGCGCAAAAATCCATTTGAAAATGGCCAGTGCTATCTGTCCGAAACGTTGGGTACAATTTAACAGTCTTTCTCAAGACTACAATACGCGGGTTATCCTAGAAAATAATCCTTCATCTTTTACCTGCGAAAATCTTAATATAAACATTATATATATATATATATATTTTAGTTTAATTATAATAATGACACTGAACGATGAATTTGGCGTCTTGAAATAAGATTTAAAATAAATGCAATTTTTCCCGCACAAAAATATAATAATATATATAATAAATACCAAGCATATTAATTTAATGAGTATCGGCCACACACAAAATTCAACACCTCATCACTGTCAATTCAATATAATTTTCATTTTATACGTATTCCAATATAGGTATAAAATGAAAATTAACTTAACATTTAAAAGTTGTTTTGTAAAAAATTTAAAAAAAGACTTGAATACAATCAGCGAGGATCACTAATTTAAAATGCACAAAATTCTAGATCTATCTATCTCTTCCAAAATTATGTTTTCTATAAATGTATAGGCTATGTTTCCTATAAAATATCGAATTCAGTAATTTTTAAATTAGTTATTCTCGATGACTGAATTAATTTTTTTTATATTGCTGTTATACTTCACAATTTTGAAATAGTTTTTATACATCACATTTGTGTATTTAAATTCATTTGGTGTTGTATTTTTGTTAATTATCGATTTCCGGTGGCAATTGAGTTTTTATTTTTCACCATCGGAATCGGTCCCATGCATAAATAATCGAGTATGAACCAATCGCGATAAGTATCGCGATAAGTTTGGGGAAGTACGCACTTTTACATACAAGTTTTCATTTGGACTAAAAGGGTGTGAAATAGTGTTATCTTAATTGAGTAAGTAATACTTCACTATATTGTAAAGCATTACTTACTCAATTAAATATAATAATATGGTATAGGGTAATATTGTTAAATATTGACCCGAATAAAATATGTAAAATTCAGATGTGTTACTATAATGTAAATAACATGATTATTTATAGAGCTTCAAAGCGTCTTGTGGAAGAATAACCCGCAATAATCGTCCGAAAATAATTAATATGAGTGTATAGTTCTGTCCCGATATAATTTTTTTTTATATCTATTAAAAAATCAGGATTGTTATTTTTACTTACTCATTTTTAGGACCTGTATTACCTGTTATCTGCCAATGTCCCCTGAAGTCAAATGTAATAATATACAAACCTTCTTACCTACTATAGTGTACATGTAGAGAAAATATTTCAGGTTTGATACTATAACGTAAGTCTGGCGGTCGCTGACTCTTAGTCTAAAAGGTTTGTTGGTCTCTTTTACTTCGAATAATTCCATTCCACCGGTGCGGGCTTATTATTTAATTATTATGTCATGTACGTGAGTATATGATTGTATGAGGATGTATTACTATGTATGGCAAAAAAATATTTAATTTTTTAACGTAAAACTTCTCAAATATTGTATTACTTTTATAGCTATAATAAAATACAAAAAAATCGGTTTCCTTTTACTCGCTTAAACGAGACAAATATGCTGAAAATGTTGGATTTTAGTAATTTTTCAGAAGTGATTAAGTTGTTATTCTTTTAATTTAATTCTTAAATAAGTGGAGTGTAGGTCAGTTGCTGATAGGGTTAGATAATTAAGGTGATTTGGGTTGTAATCCATTTCAATTTTGATATTTTATGTGTATCGAATAGTTGTATACATATTGTTAAAAATAATATTCAGTATTCAACATTATGATTGTAACTTGTTACTTGATTAAGTTGATGAAATTGTACAGTTCTCTGATTTTAACATTTTAAAAATAAATGTGTTTTGTGATTTTTTTATTATATTATGCTTTTTAAGCCTTTGCTATTGCTATGTATTTGCTTTCCACTTTATATTTTTTTATTTTTGATTTCTTGGGCATTCACTACGTAACAATTTTTAAACATTTATTTGAAGTATTCATGTTATGTACAATAATTATTACTTATGTCAATAAAAATTCGCTACTGATTTTTAACACTGTCATTTACATGCATTCTTTAAACTTTTTATAATTGTACTTTTTTGTTTATATTGTCACTGCTTTATATTGGTATTCATTATATTCTTATCCTACATTCTTCTTTGGAATTGTATGTTGTTCTTGATGAATAATAAATTTGATGAAAATTTTAAGTTTAGATACGAAAAAAAAGCGAAAGAGGGTAGATACTAAAAAAGACCAAAAACTGTCAAAATGAACTTAAATAGTTGTTATTCTAATGCTGCTAGTTATGTTAATATCCAAACAATAGCATTTAATAAAAAATGCAATTTAAAAAATGTAAATTTAAAAAAAGTAAATTTTACATGTCTTGTCCAAATTATACCTGAAAATTGACAACCCCATCATCACGTCCAAGCTATTAGAAAATTTAATTGGTCTCGTAAGACGAAGATTGAACCCTCACCCTATTGATTATTAGGTTATAAGGCAAGTAGCTCACCCTACACAACAACAAAAGCTAGTTACGTATACTAGATTTCTACCTCTTATTTTATTGGATAAAATTTGATGTTAAAATATCGAGTAAACAATGCGATTTTGATTTCAACAATATTGAAAGGAAAATAGTTTCGCATTAAATATTTATAACGTCTCAACATATACAGTGATTGTATAGGAATCGTTCATCGAAATATTTTCAGTAGAATACATCAAACGATCCCTTTATAAATAAGTGATTTATTTCCAAGCAAACATTATTTCAGAGATAAACACAATAGTGAATATAAATCATTGTTTCTAACGGATCACGAGCAAAGTTCGCTCGGGGTTTATACAAATCTAAATTCAGGAGCGGACTGGGAATGTCATGCCTGGTGGAGACCAATATCATACAAAATACAACATATATACTGAACTAGAAATATTGTTAAATATCACGTTTGGAAAGAATTAAAAATATTATATATATAATTATCTATCATTAATATTAATATTTGTTCTAAGAAAACAATTACTGGATTTTGTCCACAGAGAAATATTTATTTATATTTAATTATAGTTATTTTTAAAAATAAAACATTAGTATTACATCAGTATTATTAGTATACAATTGTATCCTGACGAAGGGGCCATGGGCTCTGAAACATGTTGAAATTTTTTCAATGCAAAAGTGATGAAAACTAAGTTTATTTTTATTAATTATAAAACATTAGCGTTTGATTTCATTTACTAATTTACAAATTAAGATAAATTATAAAAGTCTCGCAGAGACGAAGCTATTAATTAATATGGGAAATATGTATGGAAGTCTTTAAAGGATTTACATGGCTTATGACATGTATTAGCATTACACACTGCAACGTTCACCAATCCAAACATTATCAAATTTTTAAAAGATGTAAATATGTTCTTCTATGTATACTATGCTTATAGTCATATATAGTTGAAAATAAGTAATTCCTATAACATAGTATACATTATAGGTACAGTATCGCTACAGACAGATAATGAACAAATATATGTATATATTAAAAAATTTGATAATATCTGGATGTTCTTACGGTGGAATTGGTGAACGTAGCATTGTTTAAAGTGGTTACTTAAGTCAACCGACACGGGTCATACGCCCTGTGGCCACCCATAAAGACTGCCATACATATTTCCCATATAAATAACTTCGTCTCTATGAAACTTCTTTAATTTATCTAAATTAATTTAAATATTAATCATTACTGCTCATGTAAAATAGTTGGCAGCTACTTATAGGTATTATTTTTTCTCATATTAACTATTGCAGCAGCATTTTTGAAAATGTACTGGATTGTAGATTTTACAAAATCAGGTAAATTTAAAGGCTACATTTTCTATAAAATGTCGAAATCAGTACA